>PVIU01005813.1:0-108616 GCA_004026605.1 Ondatra zibethicus
AGTGGGAGGGGACCGGGAGAAGGGGAAGAAAGGAAAAAAAATTTTTTTTATCTTTAATTATGTTCTTGAATGGAAAAAATAAAACAAAACAATGTATGGAAAAAATAAACCATTTCAGGCAGGTGTTTGAAATATTTGTGATAATCCTATGTTTCTAAAATAGTAATAAAACATAATATAAGTTATGAGAAAAAAAAAAGAGAGGCTTCCTGACTCAGCTTTAGCTGTAAAACCTTGCAGCTCTTTTAAGAGGTCCTGCCAGGAACACTTACACGATGAAAAGCAGTTCACATGCTTTTTGGTTTTCAGCCATAGCAGGAAAAAAAGCTGCACTGTTTTAAAATGACAGGTTTCTGGGCCATCCTGCCAGGGCAAACTCTGACTCTTTCAGGCAGGCAGTCCGACTATGGAGCAGTTGAGTGTTGTTTGTGGACACACTGTTGCAGCTTGCTTGCTGGCAAGGACCTTGAAATGCCATAGAGTTGTGGCATTAAACATGGTTCTGGCCGGTACCCTCAGCCTTGAGGCTAAAATCTTAGAAAGCTAAGAAATAGGTTGGATCCAGTCATCAAAGACACAGATTTAATCCTACCTATATTGCTTAGTAAATTAAAGACTCATGTGGTCACAAAAAGAGAGATATACAGTAAAGAGAGATTCAAAGACAAAGAAAACCTCTAAATGGTTTACAGTGTGTTAAAAATATATGCAGACTAAAAAAAGGATAAGTCCTTAAAATAAAAAAGAAAGAGAGTAGTTGAATGTGGTGGTACACACCTTTAATCCCAATGCCTGGGAGGCAGAGGCAGCCAGGCCTCTGTGAATTCAAGGTATGGCTGCAGACACCTTTAATCCCAGCATTGGGGATGCAGAGACAGGTGGATTTCTTTGAGTTCAAGGATAGCCTGGTCTACAGAGGGAGTTCCAGGACAAAGATACACAGAGGACCTGTCTCAAAAAAACCAAAAGTTAAAAGTAAAAATAAAAGAAATAGAGGTTAAAATAAAGCCATGTAAAGATGAAAAATGCACAGAGAGTCTTGATACTGTATGATATTATGCTCTCTTTGAATTGTTTGAATGTTGAGGAAGGAGCAACAGCTGCTAAAAGGTATTTGCTTATAAATTCTGTAGAATTAATCCACGATAGGTATTTTTAAAATAACTTGACTTCAAAATTGAAGTCAAAAGGTATGTTACTTTGGAGAAGAGATTTTACTTTTATTTCCACAGGAAATGAGAGGCTGTAGATTCATTATGAGTTAAGAAAAATTTGGTTTGATCAAGGAAGACCACCTGAGAAATCTCCGGTAGGAACAGATGGCACGGATGTCTGAGTTCTACATCCAGAACAGATTCAAGATGCTGCCTGAGATGATCAAGCCTCACAGGATACTCCAGTCAGGACTTGATCATAACTCAAAATTTTCTTTAGGTCCCCATAAGATTATCAGTGCCCCCCAACCAGCTGGAAGTAGCCTGGAATACTACAGCCACATTCCCAAAAAATAGACTATGGATATTTTCCTTTGTTTAAAAAAAAAAAGAAGGGGGAGTGGTGTGAGAGAATTGTCTGTATTCTGTCAATCATGTTTTAAATAAACACTGATTGGCCAGGCAGGAAGTATAGGTGGGACAACCAGACAGGAAGTAAAGGTGAAGCAATGAGAACAGGAGAATGCTGGGAAGGAGGAAGCCCATTCCTCCCCAATCCTGCCCAGACCACAAAAGAAGCAGGATGTGACCTGACCCGCTAAAAAATGTAGCAAGTTATGTGGCTAACATAGATAAGGATAATGGGTTAATATAAGCTACAAGAGTTAATAAGAAGACTGAGCTAATGGGCCAATCACTTTGTAACTTATGGAGGCTCTCTGTGTGATTTTCTTTGGGACTTGCCAGCTGTGGGAAATGGGCGGGACAGAAACCCCAACAAACAGGCCCATCAAGTTACATTCATAGGTTTGTGGATTAATATCCAGGTCTTCGATTCGATTCCATTGGTCAACGTCTCTGTTTTTTCACCAATACCAAGTTGTTTTCATTACTGTAGCTCTGTAATAGAGTTTGAAATCAGGGATGGTAATGCATCTAGAAGTTCCTTTATTGTATAGAATTGTTTTGGGTATCCTGGGCTTTTTGTTTTCCATATGAAGTTAGTTATTGTTCTCTCAAGGTCTATGAAGAATTTTGTTGGGATTTTGATGGGGATTGCATTGAATCTATAGATTGCCTTTGGTAGAATTGCCATTTTTACTATATTGATCCTACCAATCCAGGAGCATGGAAGATCCTTCCATTTTCTGGTACCCTCTTCAATTTCTTTCTTCAAGGCCTTAAAGTTCTTGTCAAATAGATCTTTCACTTCCTTGGTTAGTGTTACCCCAAGATACTCTATGCTATTTGTGGCTATTGTGAAAGGTGATGTTTCTCTAATTTCCCTTTCTGCTTTTTTATCCTTTGTGTATAGGAGGGCTACTGGTTTTTTTGAGTTGATCTTGTATCCTGCCACATCACTGAAGGTATTTATCAGCTGTAGGAGTTCTTTGGTAGAGTTTTGGGGGTCACTTATGTACACTATCATATCATCTCCAAATAACGAAAATTTGACTTCTTCTTTTCTAATTTGAATCGCCTTGATCTCCTTATTTGTCTTATATCTATTGCTAGAACTTCAAGCACTATATTGAAAAGATATGGAGAGAGTGGACAGCCTTGTCTTGTTCCTGATTTTAGTAGAATTGCTTTGAGTTTATCTCGATTTAATTTGATGGTAGCTGTCGGCTTGCTGTATATTGCATTTATTAGATTTAGATATGATCCTTGTATCTGTAATCACTCCAAGACCATTATCATAAAGGGGTGTTGAATTTTGTCAAATGCTTTTTCAGCATCTAATGAAATGATCATATGGTTTTTTTCTTTCAGTTTATTTATATAATGGATTATATTGATAGATTTCCATAAGTTGAACCAGCCCTGCACCTCTTGGATGAAGCCTACTTGATCATAATGGATGATTTTTTTTGATGTGTTCTTCGATTTGGTTTGCCAGTATTTTATTGAGAATTTTTGCATCGATGTTCATGAGTGAGATGGGTCTGTAATTCTCTTTCTTGGTTGTGTCTTTGTGTGGTTTTGGTATCAGGGTAACTGTAGCTTCATAAAAAGAGTTTGGCAATGACTCTTCTGTTTCTATTATGTGAAACACATTAAGAAGTATAGATATTAGCTCTTGTTAGAAGTTTTGGTAGAATTCTGCATTAAAACCATCTGGTCCTGGGCTGGTTTTGGTTGGGAGGTTTTTGATGACAGCTTCTATTTCCTCATGACTTATAAGTCTATTTAAATTGTTCACCTGGTCTTGATTTAATTTTGGTATATGGTATTTATCTAAAAGACTGTCCATTTCTTTTACATTTTCCAATTGTGTGGCATACAGGCTTTTGCAGTAAGACCTAATGATTCTCTGAATTTCCTCAGAGTCTGTTGTTATGTCCCCCTTTTCATTTCTGATCTTGTTAATTTCAGTGTTCTCCATTGATGGTGAAAGAAAGCTTTGCTGGGTATAGTAGTCTGGGCTTGCATCCATGGTCTCTTAGTGTCTGCAGCACATCTATCCAAGACCTTCTGGCTTTCGTGGTTTCCATAGAGAAGTCAGGTGTAATTCTGATAGGTTTACCTTTATATGTTACTTGACCTTTTTCCTTTGCAGCTCTTAATAGTCTTTGTTTATTCTGTATGTTTTGTGTTTTGATTATTATATGGTGAGGGAATGGTTGTTTTTTTTTTTTTTTGACCCAGTCTATTCGGTGTCCTGTATGCTTCTTGTACCTTCATAGCAATATCCTTCTTCAGGTTGGGAAAGTTTTCTTCTATAATTTTGTTGAATATATTTTCTGGGCCTTTGAGCTGTAATTCTTCTCCTTCTTGTACCTATTATCATTCTTAGGTTTGTTCTTTTCATGGTGTCCCAGATTTCCTGGATGTTTTGTATAAGAATTTGTTGGATTTTCTGTTTTCTTTGATCAATGAGTTTATTATCTCTATCGCATCTTCAGCATCTGAGATTCTTTCTTCTATCTCTTGTATTCTGTTGGTTATATTTGTCTCTGTTGTTCCTGTTCATTTATCCAGATGTTCCATATCCAGCCACACTCGGTTTGTGTTTTCTTCATTGCCTCCATTTCAGTTTTCAAGTCTTGATCTGTTTCCATTACCTGTTTGATTGCTTTTTCTTGGTTTTCTAGGGTATCTTTGAGGGATATTCATTTCTTCTAACTTTTTATTAGTCTTCTCATCCATTTCTTTAAAGGAGTTTTTCACATCCTCTTTAATGGTCTCTATCACTTTCATAATGTTACATTTAAAGTTGATTTCTTCTACTTCTTCTGGATTAGGTTGTTCAAGTCTTCCTGTTGCATATTCACTGGATTCTGGTCTTATCATGTTGCTTTTCAGGTTGTTGGAGGAATTCTTGCATTGGCGTCTGCCCATCTCTTCCTTCAAATGCGGTCCGGAGAGTCTCAACAGCTTTGTCCAACTTTTGCTGTGGCTAACTGTGTATTTGGGGATTTTCTTGTTCTGCCCTCTCTTAGGTCCCCTCAGCACTGGAGTTGACTCTCAGATCCCCTCTGCCCTGAAGTAGGCTGTGGTGGTGGATCTAAGGACCCCCTCCTGATGGATCTGTGGTACTGGATCAGGGCCACTTGTTGGCCAAGGACCTCACAGACAAAAGGGTGGGCTTGGTAGATGCCAGTGCCAGCTCCATGGAACAAAGAAACCCCTGCAGCCTTGCACTCACCACTTTGTACCCAGAGTCTCAGCCCCAAAGCAGGCTGAGTTGGGGGATCCTAGGACCCCACAGTTTGATAGGGGTACTTGGGGGCAAGCTGGGGTAGGATATGTAGAAAAGCCAGTAGCCAGGGAGAAGCCCCACTGAATGGCCAGAAAGTTTAGGGGATTGGAGGGTACCTTTACTCCCTTCCTGGGGCATCTGGGCGGGCATACAGTTACCCCTCCAGATTGATCTACTGGTACTGGATCAGGGATACTTGCTGGCCAAGGACCTCGCAGACAAAAGGACCGGCTTGGTATATGCTGGCTCTGTGGAACAAAGAAACCCCTTCAGCCTTGCACTCACCACTTTGTCCCCAGAGCCTCAGCCCTGAAGCAGGCTGAGTTTGGGGATCCTAGGACCCCGCAGATGGAAAGGGGTGCTTGGGGGCGAGCTGGGGTGTGATAAGTGGAAAAGCCAGTAGTCGGCGAGAAGCCCCACTGAATGGCCAGAAAGTTTAGGGGATTGGAGGGCACCTGTACTCCCTTCCCGGGGCATCTGGGTAGCTGGGTGGGCACACACTTACCCCTCCAGATGGATCTACTGGTCAAAACTATATTATTTAAATCACTGCTTGGTCCATTAGCTCTAGATTCTTATTGGCTAACTCTTACATCTTCATTTAACCCATTTCCATTAATCTGTGTATCACCATGTGGTATTGGCTTACCAGCAAAGTTTCAGCACAACTATCTCTGATGGTGGCTCCATCAAGTCTCCCTGACTGCGCCCTTCTTCCTCCCAGCATTCAGCCTAGCTTCTCCTGCCTACCTAAGTTCTGCCTTGTTATAAACTTGCTATAAAGCAGTTTCTTTATTCATTAACGGTAATCACAGCATACAAAGGGAAATCCCACATCAATTTGCTATGGCTATGGTGTCTCTTAAAAGCAATAGAAACCCTAAATAACACAGAAGTCTTATGTTTTTTTTTCTGCTCAGTTTTAAAATTGGTCATTTCTCCAAGGAAGCTGTTTTTCTTAAATGAAGAAAGGTATTTACAAACAAAGATATGAGTGCCAGCTTTGTCTTTTCCCTACTCTACAAAACCTGTGAGCTGAGAGGAGTGTTGCTATGGTTTGAATCTGAAATATTTCTCCCAGGCTCATGTCATAAACACCTTCCAGCTGGTGGGAATTCTATTTTTTTTGGGGGGGGTGTTATAGAACCTTCTGTAGGTGGGGCACACTTAGGGTTGGTAGGTCACATGGGGAAAGTCATTAAGGTTATAATCAGCCCCTCATTCCTACCAAATCTCTGCTTCCTCTTCTGCTGTGATGTCAACAGCTTCAGTCACATACGCCTGCCACCATAGTTGGACTGCTCTCAGCATGGACTGAAACCTTCTGAAACTGTCATTTCTGTCAAAGTCAAGAAAAAAATAAAAATATAAGTGCTTGTTAGCATTTCTTATTTCAATATCAAGAGATCATTGCTTGAACCAAAAATTGGCTTCCATTTCCCTTAACATGTTTATTGAATGCCCAGTATAGCCAGTATCTTATCCATATAACCCTTAGTCCCCACACCAACATCTCAGACAGGCAGGGTAACTCCATGACCCTGGCCTTACCAACTATAAACATATTCCTTCCTTGGGGTGTGCTGTGGGATAATGTTCTTCTACACTGTAAAGATTTGTCACTCATATTGGTTTAATAAAATACTGATTGGACTGTAACCAGGCAGGAAGTATAGGCAGGGTGATCAGATTAGGAAAAATCTGGCAAGAGGAAAGGCAAAGAGACAGTCACCAGCCAGATGCAGAGAAAGCAAGATGAGAATGCCTCACTGAGTAAGGCACCAAACCGAATAGCTAAACACAGATAAGAATTATGGATTAATTTAAGTTGTAAGAGCTAGTTAATGATAAGCCTGAGCTAATAAGCCAAATAGTTTATAATTAGTATAAGCCTCTGTGTGTTTCTTTGGTATTGAAGGGCTGCAGGACCATATGAAACAGAAACTTCCATCTACGGTGGTGTTCTCCATCTGTTTGGAGAAGTACCACATATTCTTTCTAAATATAATTCTAAAAAGGAAAATTTTAGATACATAATAACTATTTTTTTCAAACATACAAGGAAAGATACTCAGACTCAGCAAACTTGAATGCTGTAATTCAGAATCTCATACTTCATTGGCTGTTGATCTCTGGAGTATAAAACTAAATGAGGTTTTGTAAAAGACTGAATTTGAAAAGGAATAAATATACCACGACATACTGTTAAGAGCCCAGAAACGAAGAACTCAGCCCAGTTGTGGTGGGTCATAGAGAATTCCCTGTAGCTGACAACTGAATATTAGGCAGGTCTTCAGAGAACAGAGCTAATTGAATATGTAAATGTGACTGCATGCAGGCCTGTGAAACTTCAGGAGGTAGGGCACAACTAGGGGCTGTGTGTGTGTGTGTGTGTGTGTGTGTGTGTGTGTATAAAATATGCAGAAAGCACTTGAAGAGAGAGAGGAAGGGAGGTAGACTTATTAAAGAATTGATTCATATAATTACAGAAGTTAAATTCTCTGATCTGCAAGAGGCTTGCCACAGGCACACCAGCATCTGCGAGGGCTTTAGGCCGCCTAACTCTGGTCCTCTTGCTTTGCATTCAAGTGGTTAACCCCTGGGGTATCTGCTCAGGCTCCACTGCTTCTGCTTTTAACACTGAACTGTTGCTGTTTCTTCTTAAATATTTAAGGTACTCTTCTTTTAACCCTTCAGCTTAATGCACCCCCTCACGCTTCAGTCGCATAGCCCTGCACTTCCTTCTTCACAACGCTCATCATCTTAATGTAACTGACCACATGCTTAACATCGGGAGTTCCTCCTTGCTCTAGTTCATGACGGCAGGGGCTATACATCGCATGTTCTCTAACATGCTCTTAGGGCTCAGCACTTGCCTGACCCATAAATATTTATGCACTGAATTAATCAGCTTTTGTTCCTTAGCTGTGACCTTTAAACTATAGTTTTCTAGGTTTGCGACCATGCTGCCCCAGGTCCCAAGTACCAACCACACAACTCCTCTCCCCATCGCTCTCACTAAGGGAAGGCACTGTGACTAATACTTTTGGCAAAATTTTGGGCTTAGCAAAAATCCATACGGAGTGAAACAACCAAACTCCTGAATCTGCTGCTCATTCTTTCAACACACAGCAGTGGTTTTAGCAACAGACAACCTAGTCTGTCATTGTCCACCCACACAATCCTTAGAGAGGAATCCAAGTCTCACAAAGAGCCGAACAGTTAGGTGACTGTGGCTGCAGTTGTCAGTTCTTCTTTGCATCTCCAGATAAACTCCGATATCAAATAAAATAGAGAAAAAAAAAAAGGACAGAAATAATTAGAACCTGAAGTAACACCCTCCTGAAACTTTCAATAATGAGCAAGCAAGCCAAGTATAATTTAAATTGTCATGACACTTCTTTGCACACACACAATAAACCATATCTGCTCCCCCTTTTTGCTGAGATAGAATTCTATCGATTTCCTCACCGACACTAATTTTGAAAGGGAACTGATGAGAGCAGCTGCTCTAAGACTCGGCCCTCATCTTTAACACACACCCATCATTGCAGCTGCTTGTCACTTGTCTCTCTCAGCATCATAATTCTCCCATATCTGTGCTTCCAGGTGCCCATGACCATCTGAAAACAATGAGTGGAAAACTACGGAAATAAACAAATCGTAAATTCCAAACTGTATGCCATCTTGAGGAGCCAGATAAAATCTTAGGCCACTCCACTCTCTCCTCTCAGGACACTTACTAGTGTTCAGTGTATCCAGGAGGTATGTGCTGGTCACCCTGGTCACTCTTGCTACCAGTTTCGACAGCCATGGTTTCTCAGTGGTGGTGTCCCTGTCATCTTTACATAACACTACCCACAATATATGTCACTCATAACACTTCATCTTGCCACCTAAGCACCATCTCACACGACCATAAGAATGGGGTAAACAAGTATAAGACAATGTAATATTTTAAGGAAAGGAAAGGAGTGCAACCGCTACACCCACAGAACATGCATGATGTTAATTACATTATTGTACATTAATTGAGCTATATTATCATTACTTATTATTTTAAATGCTTAGTATGACTACCTTACAAAGTAAACTTTCCATAGGCATGTGTGTATTAAGATGTACCATATGTATATAAAATATAGATAGGGCCCAGGACTACCCAGAATTTGGGGCATTCATTGTGGGTCTTACAAAATATCCTCTAGGAATAAGAATAACTGTTGTATAGCGTTGATAATGGAAATCAATATGCAACTCAAATATCTAATTTTGATTTCTTCCTCCTTCTCCAACTACGAAACTTGGGTGTTAGGCTCTCAACTCACAGACTTACAAAAGAAAAATGTTAGTACCTTCCCTACCATAACAAGTTGTGCCAATCAAATGAGATACTTTTATTTTTTTGAGACAGAGACAGAGTCTTATGTAGCCTAGGCTGGCCCTGAATCAGCCGAAGAATAATTTTGAACTATTAATCTTCCTGACTTCATTTCTCAAATAACAAGGTTATATGTGTGCATCACCATGTACAGTATAAATAGTGCTGGTGATCAGCCTTGAGCATGCTAGACAAGTATTCTACCAAGTGAACTACATTCCTAGCCCAAGATGTCATCTTAAATCAATGGAATGCTGCACACATTAAGTTAATATTCATGCCATATTATACTAGTACATTGAACTTTAAGTGAAGGTTTTCTCAAGCTGAAAGAGTTTTGCATAAGACATGAGTAGTAAATTATATTTTGAAGTTTGCTCATCAGTTTTCACACTTTACTTTAAAATGAAACTTCTTTCTCGAACCTGTTGGAGCATGTTCTGTTTAGTGGGTAATGAACAATTTGTTCAATGAACAAGTGGTTGCTTTACCAATCTAGGTGCAACTCTGAGGAAGCCACGTTTTCAGCTAATTGCTCAGCTTGCGCTGAGAAGTGCATCGTAGGAAGGGCCGCGGGCCCCTGAAAGCAAAGATGCTCCGAGATGTGGCACCAGCCAAGGCTGTGAAAGAGAAGGTGATGCTGGCATCAAGCAAGCTTGTCAGAGAGTCCCTCTTAGCCAAGGACCCCTTGATGGTTGACTTCCACCAAGGCACAGAGACAGCAGCCTGTGTTTGCCATCTGGGTATAATAAGGGAAGAATTTGAATCATAAAAATTTCTACCTAATTTAAAAGGCACGGTATTGCTTTTCTCAAACTAACTGCCCCTGGCAGTTCTGGTTAATACTTCCGTTCAAAAGAAAAACGCTAAAAGCCTTTTAGACTGGCATTTAAAATAATTTGGAAACAATGCTAAGACAATCTCCTTACATCGAACTTCCTGAGAGATATGAGTATAAAACACACACACACACACACACACACACACACACACTTCCTCCTTTTCTGCTTATTGGAGGGCAATCTGCTGAGAAACCAGATAGATAGAAGGTAGAACTAGTCTTCCTCAGGAATGAGCAATGAGACAGGGTGCACATTTTAAACTTCTAAACTCAGGAGGACGACACAGGACAATGAGATTAGTCGTAAGTAAACTGGGTCAAAACACTGTGATTTTTCAAACTGTTGCTTCAACATTTTAATCTTTGTCTCTTTATTTCCATAAAGGTGCAAAAATGAAATATTTCTTCCCTGTCCCTAACATAGCTGTGGCATTTGTCACAGACTCTTAGGGACCTGACTAGAACCAAGAGTAGAAACTTCAGAACTGACTAAAGCAAGCTTCCCAAGTTGACCCCAATTCCCTTTGATTGACATGGACTCTTTTGAAGAAGGAGGAAAAAGGAGAAATAAAACCATGATGATGGAGAAAGCCAACGCCTCCTCTGGGTTAAGGTTGAACATCTTCTGCAGTTTTGGAATAAGAGAAGGCCAACTCAATTTTAGAATTTTTGAAACTTTAAAGCAATGGAGACTAATCACAAGCAAAAATAAAAACTTTAAAAACTGACCATATTAAGGCTGGAAAACGTATATGCATAAAAAGTAATTTGGTACCGAAACCATGAAGGGGGGGTAGCATGAGTCTGTACTGATGCCAACCAAGTTCATAGGACCAGCAGCCGTCCCGCTCCAACACACACAGAGGCAATGAACTATCGGAGATTATTTTACAGTGCAAACAAATATTAGAAAGCTCAGTGTCTCTCAAACATATGTGATTTTTATTTGTCAGTCATACCTCAGCAAAGCTCACACTATCACTAGCAAACAATTGCAAATTAAAGTAAAAGGCTGTACCTCTACTAATAAATTAGAACAGATTTTAAAATCATGATGCATTAGCCTTCGGGACCAAGCTTCTACGTCTGCAGATTCAATCAAGTGCAGACCAATTGTCTGTACTATTTATATATGGATTTTATTTTAGTTTTTTCCTTATTGGTACTCCCAAGATGTTTTAGCATAACAGCTATTCATGGGGCATTTACATGGCTTGAACTCCATACCTAACCTCGAGCTAATCTGATGCAAATAGAAGCATAAGGTTATAAGCATCACTATGCCCTGTTATGTAAGAATCTTGGACCACTGAATCTGGAGTTCCAGATAGTGTCTTGGAAGTAATCTCCTACAGACACAAGGACAACTATAATAATTTTGGTGGCTATACGGCAAGATGTAAACTCTGAACATTGTTGAAAAGTAAATTAATTATCTTTCTGAAGTTGTTCTAAGCAGAAGCATTAAACATCTTGAAGGCAGGGTTTGAGAGAAATAGCTTAGCAACTGAGAGCACTGGAATATCAATTCCCAGAATCCTCATGGCTGCTCCCAACTGCCTGTAATTCCAGTCCCAGGGGATCTGATGCTCTCCTCTAGCCTCTACTGGCATCAGACATACATATGGTACATAGACATGCAAGCAAAACACTCATAAACATTTTTTAAGTCTTCAAGTGGGCTGGGGAAATAGCTCAGTTGGTAAAGTGCTTGTTGCATGAGCATGCGTACTTGAGTTTGCATCCCCAGGATGCAGATGAAAAGACAGATGTGGTGCCCAAGCCCAAGGGAGTCCCTGGGCTTTAGTGACCAGCCAGTCTAACCAGCCAAAGAACTCCAGCTGCACTGGGAGACCTTGTCCCAAAAAAACCAAGATGAGGAGTGCTAGAGGGAGACACTTGTGTTTCTGATAGGTCAGTGGAATATACAAAATGGGCTCCAGACAGGTGTCATCAAATGCAAATATATATACAAAAAATCTTCTACAGTTATGCTGAAAATTAACAGTCCATGTAAATTCTTGTAAGTGTTCTAACTCAAAGAGATCCCTTTCTTCCAAAACACATACCTTGTTCATCTGCATTTCACTAGCTTGTCCTTGTAGCCTGTTACATACAGTTCTGTGGTCACCTTTGGGCTCTCTGGAACAACTGAGTTTTGGTCAGTTGGGGAGGTATTCAATCTTCCTCTTGGCCAGCTTGTTTCTTTTCATGCTAATTTTGTAAGACTTTGCATGAGCCTCACTCTCTTTATTCTTCCTCCTCGGTTTTATTAAAAACAAAAGCAAAAGTTAACTGTGTTTGCACATTCATTGAAAACCCTAGGAGTTCTTTAGAGATTAATATTGATTTTCAAGATTTATTTCCTAGACAAATATCTCTAAAAAGCAAATCATAGCTGGTCTATAAAGCCATATGTTCTGGTTTTAATTTCCCCCATCCAGCAACATGTAGACTAAAACAACACACACACACACACACACACACACACACACACACACACACACAATTGCTTTGCTCAAATAATAAAAGATATTGGTATGAACTTCCCTTCATATATAAACCCATTTATTACCTGGGGAATACTTTATGACAAGTGAGATTTAAAGATAGGAAGCAAAAGAGGATGGAATTTTAAACTCTCGTTTTGTATTGTTCTCCAATCAGCAAGAACTTTCTAAACTGGCTTCAGCAGCCAGTCAGTCATAGGAAGCACATTTTCATCCTAACTGCTTCAGCCAGCTTGCTGGGGAAACACAGTTCTTAGTTAATGACATCTAAAGTGATACACGCTCCTGGGTAAGTAGAACAGAAAACCACAATGTCTTCTCCAGATGGGATTACTGGAGAATGGGACTTGGTGATTAATCAAAGTCGATTTGGGGCCAAGCAACAACGGTTCTGATCTCTAAAAGGACGAGCAGGGCAGACGAGATCTCTGTGTGTGAAAGGCAGTCAGTCAACCCACAGTGGCTCCTGCTACCAACACTGGAAATCTGGTACTGGTCTGGCTCCGAATAAGTACCAACAGGTTGAATTCACCAAACCTCACCCTCAGACTTCATGAATGAGTTCAGATCCTGAAGCAATGTCTACATTAATATTCAGATTGGTTTAAAGGAAGAGTCAAGAACATTTTGAAAATATTAAGGTGCTAATGGTAATACTTGACATTATTAAATCTAGAACTATATAACTGAATGCACACTCAGGAGTAAGCCCTGTGTGTGATCCCAGTCCTGAATTCTAGCTGCAGGCTGCCACCATACTTATTTCCCTCCATACCCTTTCTTAGTTTAGGATGTAGTTTAAGCAACTTGTAAATATAAACTCAAAACATTTTCAACAGACCACTTTTACAACATTAAATGTCCAGCCTCTACCCTGACATTCCAGTTTCCAAGTGTGAACACGGAACAATGCTTGGCTCATAGCTGGAAGATAATACACGTTCAACTCCAGTTCCTTTATGGTATGTTGTAGTTGGCCTACTACAAATAATTTCTCCTCTGACACTTTCCTAAGCCCTGTTCCTACTATCCACACATCTTTCTGTGACCGCTTATAAGCCTCCTGCCTAATATTTGCCCTCCAGTGAAGAATAGGGAAGTGTGCCCAAACTGTGCCTGCGGAGATGTGTGCAAGTTCCGGTCACACCAGATAAAGCACCAGTGACAGACCAAAGGACAATGCCGTCAAAGTCAAACTTGGTGAACCACTGAGGTAACTGAACTAACTTACAGAGAGAGCGTGGGTGAGCTTTTACCACGGAGCATGGGTTCCTTACAGGAGCTCAGGTGATCTGCAAAGAAGCCATGCCACCGGAAAGGCTCACTCCACCTCATACCTACATAGATGGTGTCTCCTCCCCACTTCAGTTAACCTGGTCATCTCCTGAGACCAAGGGCTTAGGACCCAAGCTTTAGACACAGTTAACATTCGGCCGTAGCGGGTGCAGGAAGGAGGGCTGGTGACACTCCCCACCCTCTCCTGGCCGATGGCGCATCAACAGGCCTGATCTTGAGGTTCTCTTGTAGGTTGTCACAGCCGCTCTCGTGACGATGGCGATAGCTGCTATGCTCAGAGGACGGTGTTCTAGAGCAGGAAGTCATCCTGTACTTTGTGTTTGATAGCAGCAGTAAAACCCAACTTACAGCTCTCTCGGCTGGGAGATTCTTAGGTTTTCCAGCAGTGGGTCTCTTCCTGCTGAACCATGTCCTCCTTCTCAGACAGAGAGACAGACAGACAAAATCCCGATGTGTGGCTTCCCCCTGGCCCAGGCAGCAGAAGTATTTCTCCCAATGTTTTATCAGCAGACCACAGTTTTCACTCTGATCCAAGTGCATCTCCACATATCTTAATTTTCTTCAAGGAGGTTAAAGGATGAATCCTGGCTTAGGACTTGGAAAATCTGGTTTCTAGTATTGCTGAAGGAAATCACTTAGTCTTGCTTTCATTTCCAAATAGGGACTAAAGGTTTCCTATCACAGCCACCTCCTAATAGTGAGCATCAGCAATGATGTCTCTAATATATTTGAAAGTGCATATAAGGAATTGTGTAAATAAAAATATAAATACAGACAGGCAAATTGAAAGACCTTCAAAACTATTAATTGACTCATAATATGGAGTAAATCTTCCGCCCAAACTTACCTGCAAATGGCCAAGTCAGTCATATTCAAATTGAAAGTTCCTTTTAGTGCTACTCAAAACATTAAGGGTATTGCCCTAGAAAGATAAACACTGTAATGGGTCTTTGAAGTAGGAACTGGTTTTGCTGGCTTTCTCCCCATCCTGTCCCCTTCAAAGCCATCAAAGCAACTTTCTGAAAGTGTGAATGTCTTACAAGTAGCTTCTAATGGACTCGCCCTTCTCTGTTCCTCACTAATCAGAGGTAACCTGGCTTTTACATTCCTAATTATGCCTCTTTCAAAGGGCATGAAGGCTAATATTGGTTTTAAATGATCCTAATGCACCCTGCTTTTGACCAGTCTGCTCTGAGCAGCTCACCTCCCGGTGGTAGAGTTGTACCCAGGACAGGATGTCCCAGGGGCATCAACCAGCAGAACTTGTGCTTTTCTGTGTCATTTCCCTTTCTTTGCTGCAACCATTGCAGACTGTTCCCCTAACAGCTGATTCCCATGCGTTTTAGTCTCCTCCAAGAAGAACCCAAGGTTTTTCAAAGGTTCAACACTGCCTAATAGAGCAAATTGTTTTTATTTAGTAAATTTTAAGAACAATTAAATCTTAGGGGCATTGTTAAAAGTGGAACCCTCTAAGCCACCCACTCTAGATATTTTAATTCCAATCATTGGGTGAAGGAGAAGATCATTTGTTTGAAATGAGCAAGCTAGCAGTGGCAAGTGTAGTCAGCACAATGTGCACCGTAGGCCCAGTCACCTCCCCTGGCTCATTGCCCAGGTTAACCCCTAACCTGTGTCTTTAAAGTGTTTCTGCATCTGGCCACTCATAGCTGTAGACTTTTAAGGTCTTCCCAGACACCTCTACTCTGAAGTCTGCACTGAGCTCCCATTTGGAATTCTCTCCCTAAAGTTTCCAGGTCATTTGCCTTTTGCGAGGTAACTGTTGTATTACCATCTTTGTTCAGCCTATCAGTGAGCGCTAACTGTTGAAATACCCAAAAGGCAGAATCAAATCTGATTTACCATCTAACCAAGAAAGGTTCAAGAGTGTAGTAGCTGCTAAAATGATGTGTGCAAACGTAAAGGCATTTAACTTAGATCTGGTAAGTGTGTTTAGAGTGGGCAGGTGGGTTAACTAGTTAGCTAGTAGGTTAGTTAGTTAGTTAGCTAGCTAGCTAGTTAGGCATTTCTCTACCCTTCCCTCTACCTTCCCAGAGGTAGAGCCTGCCTCTGATGTGACTGTAACATAAAGTCCATCCGAACAGAAATACACATGGCCATGCTACTTCCCCAAAGGGCTGTTTACTTCATTCTGTCAACTTCGGGCTCCAGAATCTTGACATACTAGATAAGATATAAGTACTTCAATATAAAACATGTGTGATTATTTTTACTGAGGATGCTTATAAAGATACTAAACATTTACTTAAAAGAATCAATAATAGTGAGTATTGATAATAACAGTAATAACAGCCTAGTAGGGCACTAGGCACCATCACACATGATAAAATTGTACCGGGGGCAGCTGCCTTGGAGCACAGGTCAGACAGCTTCCATTACAATAGAAAAGTCTATTAAATTCAATTTCACTGCTCCATAATCTCTCCTAGGGAAATACAGGCATAAGTACACAGTGAACACATAAATAAAATATTCATAACGGCATTGAATGCAATCGCAAAAGTTGCATCAATAAAGAGATGAGTAAGCAAATATTTATATATTCAAGTCATGTGATATAGATAATATATAATATACAGAAAATATGCAGATGAGATACACTACAGGTACTGATATGAGAGGAGTTGCAATATACATGACGTAGCTTAGAAGTTGCAGGACTTATACTGTAATTACTTTCTAAAGTTGAATGTTGGTAGTGCCCTTCTTTCTATACTTCCCGTCTCCATCAACAACTAAAGGCTTGGGATAGATGGGTGGCGTGCACAGTTAGCTCGAAGCTGCCTTAGCAGTTGATGTGCAGAGTCAGTGGTGCCAACTGCAAGCCTTTCCATAAAAGACTGGCATGGACGTTTGCAGAGCTTGCTGAAGATGAAGTCTTTGCCTGGCCTGGTTAGACTCATTTTCTTCCTCTTTGCACAGGTTCTCTGCCTGGTCCCATCATGTCCACACACTCCACTCACTCTTTGTGATCCTTCCCCACTTCCCAGGACTGATGATGAACTACAGGGGTCCTGACTTCGGCTTGGGCAGCCCATGGCTCTGCTTATTAAAATGGAGTGGCAGCCCAGCATCGCAGTTCTCTAATGGGAGTAGAAGGTGCTGTTCTGAATGCTGTGTTCTCTGCTCATGGTAAGAAGAAAGTGGTGAACCCTTATCCTGGAACAGTCCCCAAGATTGGAGGGTGAAGTTAAAGTGGATTTTGTTTTTCCCTTGCTTCTGTGTTCAGAAAGGAGCAGAAGCCACTATTAACTCTTTGTGAAGCCTGAGGCTTATGCACTTTGGGAAGGCCGTGGGAAGACAAATAGAAAGTTAAAGATCAGATACTCTAGAATCCACTCTATAACTTTGGTAGTGATATACAAATATAGGGCCTTAGGATACAAGCCTCCTTAGCTCCTTGCTGAGCTCTCTCCGATCAGTGTATATCAGTAAGGGTTTGAGGCTAGCCCATCAACCCACATCCACCTACATGGTGGGAAGAGAAAATAACCTCTCTTGTTTGTCCTCATCTCCATATATATGTGGTAGCAAATGTACACCCACCCCCACACACATAAATAAGTACATTTTTTTTTGGTTTTTCGAGACAGGGTTTCTCTGTGGCTTTGGAGCCTATCCTGGAACTAGCTCTGTAGACCAGGCTGGTCTCGAACTCACAGAGATCTGCCTGCCTCTGCCTCCCGAGTGCTGGGATTAAAGGCGTGTGCCACCACCGCCCGGCAAATAAGTACATTTTTAAAAACCTTAATAGCAGACTTCTTTTAAAATATTAAATGGAAAGAACTAGACAGACTCTAAAGTTCCTTACATAAGTATTCTGATAAATACACCAGAATGGGAATTTTAAATTACTAGTCAACGTCATAATGTCCCAGTTGATTTTGTCAGCCAAAGACGACATGTTTCTCAGTGTCCTCTCACAGCATCTGCCCAATTATCTTCCTGTCCTAACTCTAGCCGCCAACCAATAGCACCACGGGCATGTTTGTCCCTGATAGTGCATGAGCTCCAATATGGCTGCCACTCTATCAGACACTACACAAATCCTTGTTGGGAGAGAGAGGAGTCCCCACAAAGGCTCAGCTTAAGGGATTGTCCTGAGAATTATGGCCACACTGAGCACGGTCTGTCTGTCTACAGCTCTACTCTCTCTGCCACGTGCAAATAACCTCAGAAGAAAGTTTTAAAAGATGTTCACTTGACTAAAGTGAGATTGTCATCAACAAAAGCTCGACTCAATAGTCTATCTAGTTTATGCCAAAGGAATTTCTCTCTGTCCTCCACGGTGTCTTGACACCAACTTCCCTAAGAAGTTCCAGGGTTTTACCTTAAAGCAGAGAAGAAAGGAGGGAGAGGAAAGAATATGGTGGGTGGGGGAGAGAAAAGGAAGAATTAGGGGAGGACAAAAAAGGAAAGAAAAAGTAATTACTAATTCCTTTCACCCTCACCATAGCATTTCAATGGCGATGCATATCGGCCAGCCAGCCTAGCCAATCAGTAAGCTTCAGGTTCAGCCAGGGCCCTTGTCTCAAAAATAAGGCAAAGAGCAGTGAAGGAAGATAGCTGATGTCAATCTCTGGGTTCTACATGTGTACTCACACATGTTCTCATACACTTGCATGCACACATGGACATACCCACCCTAATGTACACATGTACCACACACACAAAATTTAAAAAAAAATAAACATTTTTTTTACAAGTCTGTGTCTGTAAGAGGAAAGCAGGCACCAAACACTAATGATCTAAGCAGCAGAATTCTGGTGGTCTTCCTGTTGTCATGGAGCTTCTCAGCCCAGTGTCGGCTTAGACCATGAATGTTGTCATGCTAAGTACACATAAGTTTCCTATAAAGCTGATGTTTATTTCCTCATCCAAAGAGTACTGAAATGCCAAAACTATAGCTACTTGGATTCATTTAAGTGTTGTAAAAAGTATGGTGTATAAATCTTGATACATATGTGTTCAAAATAGGTATAGTTTCTTGCTGGTCTTATCCCTCAAGAATGAAACCACAGTAGATTATCACGTGATGTATACTGGTGAGTCTGAAATAGGACTTAG
Source organism: Ondatra zibethicus (assembly GCA_004026605.1). NCBI lineage: Eukaryota > Metazoa > Chordata > Mammalia > Rodentia > Cricetidae > Ondatra > Ondatra zibethicus. The sequence continues at coordinate 18,971 of PVIU01005813.1, forward strand.
TTTCATCATATGTAACAACAGCAGCAAATGATCAGAAAGGAGGACACAGCAGACGGTAGAATGGATCTTCTTCCTTCCCGTTAATAGAAATCTCGTTTAGAATGCTCTTTGTAGAGGTCCCCATTTGACCAGGGACAGGTGCCACTCAGCTTGCATTTAGATGGTCGGAATGCACTGGGTGACAGGGACAGAAATGTGGAGTGTTGCCTGAAGTTTGCCCTCACCACTGTGTGAGCGTATATCTTGACTCCACCTTCTTCATTTCCATAAGGAACAGGTTGGCAAAGGCTGCCTTTACAAGTTCCCAATGTTGAACCTCTTGGGCTTGGAAAATAAGCATTCTAAAGAGGAAGCTGGGCTCACTTACGAATCTAAAACGGAGTATTACCATTCATTTTCTCCCTGGGAAATTGGTATCAGGTGATGGGTACAGAAAGTTTGTAGGGTGATTCTGGGTTGGACAAACAAACTCCCGTGGATCTCTTTAACTTGTGATCACATGAAGTAAGCAACCTCCCTTTATACTTTTCTTCAAAAATAACAAGCTCTGCTTGGAACGCTGGTATCCGCTATTTATTACTCTCTCCAACCCAAACATGAAAACATTTGTACTTCTGTTATGACTTCACCTGGTGGCTTTCATTTTCCCCAACATAAAGACAGGGTGAAGCAGAGTAATAGAAAAATAGAAAACATCTTTGTCGGAAAATGAGCTCGCAGCTGTGTAACTGGAGCACACAACCATAAATCAGAATGTCAAATCCAAAACACATGACTTCGTGCGAGTTCTCCATGTGCGCTCTAATGTGACTACAGCCTGGTTGCTATTATGATTTAAAACAAAGTCTTTCATGCTAGAAACAAAATGCGGAATGTGAGCTGCCTGGGGGAGAGCGTTGTGAGCTAGCTAGCGACAGAGCCCTTGCCGTCGTTGAGGTGGGCTACAGTATTTCAAGCATGGCTCTGTCAGGTGTGAGGGAACAAGAGGAGACAAGAGGAAGCTTGGCAGAGGTCTTCCCATGAGGGACGAATTAGCTGGTGCTGTTCGGTGTAGCTTGACAATCTGAAGTGAGCTGCGTTCTTCTGCCCCCGCCCAAGCAGAATCCTGAAGCCAAACACATAGATTTCAGAAGTCTCCCTTTCCTGCCCATCACATAAACAAATGGCCCAGCTGTTACTGCTAAGATCCCAGTTTTAAACTTGGACTTTCTTGTATAAACTTCAATGTAATGGTATTTAAAGTGTCATAGGCAATAAGCATCTAATCCTACTCAATAAATCGTAGGCTCATTGCATGGACGCGGAGAGCTGTTAGAGACAGCTGTGCTTCTTCTGTAATTTAAGTCATTTCCAAACCGGGCAGCACTCCACGTGTGTTTTCAGACAAACAATGTATGGAGGGAAAGGGATGTTCTGAGTCTCTCAGCAATGGGATAGACACAAAGGAGTAAAACCTAAGGTTCAACACGAGAAAACTCAGGGCTCCTGACCTGCCCAAGAGGGCAGGAGTCAAGGGAAGGTGCCCACGGGCCACTTTCCTTCCCTTTGCTAAGAGAATGGGAGGCTGGCTACTTTCCCTAGCACCATCACTTACTAACTGTTGGGCCAAAGGCATCTTCAAGTACCAGGATGGAAGATGACAATTTGGGAGTTCTCAAAATAGAGTCATCACCTTCAAGAGCAAGGATAAAAGAGATAGATCCCTTCTCATCCATAGTGATATCTAGAAGGATGGGCCTCATGGTTTCTACTCCTATGACAGCATGGAAGGAAGTCCTCATGGGATCAGAAAGAATTGCAAACAGGCTTCCTCCAGTTCACTATCTCTACATAGACCTATAATAGGTTATTATTAACTGTTAGTTGGTAATTCTTTTGCTTCCCAGTCATCACTAAGCACTGAGTGAATCCTCTTCAGGTATGTACAGGCTCTGGGGAGGCAAGCTGGGCAGGGAGCTTTTCTATATTCACACCAAATTGATTATTCTACAGCCTATCTGAGTGCAAGCCCAGGTCAAGAAGCTGCAACTTATGTTCTCCTGGGCCATTCCTCGATGCCATTGGTTGGTTCAAGGAGGTCAAGCAAAGGCGTGCCTCCTAGAACTCATTCCAGAGCGAAGAGCATCTTACTGCTCTGGCTTCCCTTGAGTTACTTTGCACCTGCAAGCGGCGTGCTTACCCACTCCTGCTCTGCGCTGTTGTGACATACAGTGCGCTATCTTTCAGGCTAAATATATTTCACGTCTGCCTTATTGTCAACAATGCAGAAAAAAACAAACAAACAGAAATGCAGGGGAGAGGGAAGGACTCTCTGGAGTCCTTCCGGGATGGGTAGAATGTCATCATAGGTGAGCCAGACCTAAAATTAATCAATATGTCTTGAGATTCTGGAATGCCATGTGAGGCAGAAGGTGTCTCCGGCTTGCTTCAGGTAGGCCCAGGTGGACAGCTGGGCAGCTAGCTATGCCTATTCTCCAGAAACTTAGAAAACTCTGGGTCTCTGCATGAACCTCTACCTGCCACACTACCCCAAGTTCCATTCTCCATACATGGCCCAGTCACTTGTAGGTTAAAGCCTGGACTGTAAGGACTTGCCTCTCCCGGGGGATTAGGCAGTGTCCCTGCTCCTCCTCTCTGAGAGTCAAAACTTCAGGCCAATCATTTCAGCAGAAATACTTTACCTCAGGTGGGGGGAGCATGGACTACTTATTTTTCAGTCCATAGAGCAAAACCCCTCAGGCGTTGTTCAGTTTGAAGGGAGGAGCTCAGCAGCTCTGCACAGATTAAAGACCAAAGCAAAGAGTCCAGAAATAACTAATCTCCCGGTGTCACTTCAAACAAGTGCAGCATACCAGATATGTGTTATTTGTCAGTCAACTGAACCTTCAGCTAGCTAATCTATCAAGTTCCTTTTCTTCCCTCCAAGTAGCCCCTAAAAGCTTACCAGCATATCACCAGACCACAGATGCAGTGTTCAAGGGCTGCTTCACAAGGCTATTTACCCAGCGCTACAGGTAGCATTTTCAAATCCATGAATAACCCCATTGAGATTCTGTTTAATGTTTGTGAAACCTGTTTTGAGAGGAACGACACGCCCCACAGAATAGAGTGGCGGGTAATGGTAAATTTTTTTCTCTTGTAGCTTAAAGCTGGAGGGTAAAATTATTGAAACCATCTTCTGCTCTAATTTTCAGCAACTCTTTGCTAGTTTACTTTAACAAGTAATGTTTGATTGAATTCAGGCCTGCTTTTGTTTACAAAGTGAACAAGAGCCAGCAAGTCGTGGCCTGGCTAATTTGCACATCCACTGGCTTGGTCTCCTCCCCTTGAAACAAAAATCTGGAGTTTGTGATTTTTTGTTGATTTGGTTAGCTCAAATGATTCTAATGGTTAAAGTTTACCTTCCGTCCCATCCTTGAGATTTCCCCAACCAATTCTACTGTACAAGACAGAACTGGCCTCCCATCCACCCCACCCCCAAATAAAAAGAAAGAGAAGAAAAGATAAAAGAAAAAAAAGCACATCTTACTTCCCAACTAGCCAAGATTTCAGATGCCAACAAAAGAGCTGAAGATAAAAATTCACAGATGGGAAAAGACAAACACAAGATTCTATAAACCCACCATTGTAGAAACTAAATTGATGCATCTGGAAGAACACTGTCATGTCAGTACACAGGCACAACAAAAGGGGGATTGTAACTGGAAATAGCAGCTGGGTCCCTCTGTCTTCAGCAGTCTCTGTCCTTTGGCACTTGGATAAACTAGAGGTTCTCAAACCCAGCTGAGTACCAGAATCTTCCTGGAGGCCTATCCCTAAAGTTCTCTTCCTTAGAGAGTCTGCCTGAGAAGTGCAGAGTAAAATCTGTATACATACAAAGTCCCCCCAAATGACTCTGGAGACCCACGTGCCAACAGTAGTCTAGTCTTTGGCCATGTTTAACCTTGTCTTATCTAGTCCCACACATCTGTCTTGCTTAAACTCTTTACCCCAACTCTTCTGATCTGTTGCCCTAGGCTATGAAGCCTGTACATAGTTCCTTATATGTGAGGTGGTGATGAATTTGCCCCCTTATTGCATGTGTGCAAAGTCCTCATGCTTCCTGTGGTTGGAACTTGTTCCACATGATTGTTACAGCCTGCCAAAGGCACTGGACTCTCACAAATCATCATGTTCCTCTCCACTCGCTTTCCATTCTCCTAGCAGCAAGACAAGGCTCATCCCAGCCTCTTCCACTCCCATGCAGATAATCTGCTACCTCTTTGATCTAGCCCGTCCCTGCAGGTTGCATTGCAATCTCTTTTGAAATAAGAAGAGAATGAATCCAATGCTGGAGTATTAAAGGGATGACTGTTAGCTTCATCCCCTTAAGAGGAAACTGTGCACATCCTATTATCCCTGATTCTTCAAAGCCCAGCCTAGCAGGTGGCATGTGACAGATATTTAAATATTTGTTCAAAATATAGATGAACATCCAAGTCAACTTAGCTTTTGCAGACTACTTTAATGGCCTATTACTTTTCAGAGCACATGTTAACCATATATAATCCCAAAACTTTGTAGATGGGCAGTCACCTGAGTTATACTGGAACCAAGGAAACCAATGTCCTGAAAAGTTGCAATTTTTCCAAGGTCAATGGAGTTGGAAAATTTCTGGTGAGCCAAAAGTCAAGGTTGGTTGATTTGTTGTGGTTTGTGTTTACTTTTATTGCTAGTGAATAAAATAATGCAGCCTATACCATAGGGCAGGATATCAACAGGGGTGATACCTACAAAACACTTTCTGAAAGAGCCCAAGCATTTAATACACATCAGCTAATGTTGTTCTTTACATAATGTTCTTGTCCACTCCGTCCCCAACCCAATACCCTGCCCTACCCCCTCCTGCCCCTAGTCTGACTCAGGTTTTGTCAGTACAACTGGATTTCCTATTATGAGCTTTGCAATGTAATTCCTGAACTAACTACCCAGCCAGGTCAAATCCCACAGGTGCTGAGTACAGTCCTCCGTGAGGCTGCCCGCCCTTTGGACGCCAGCCATAAGTGCTGAGATTCCCAGGCCACCTGCATTTCTGATTAACCAGCTACCAGTCCTGGGACTCCCATGTCTCCTCCAGGACCAGCAATCCAACTGAGCAACTTGTAGTGCTCAGGAAACACTGCACTTAGAAAGTTGGCTATGTAGAAAAGCTACGGATCAGGATCCTCAACACAGAGGTATAGTAGCTCTGGGAGATCTCCAAATGCAGGCCATCCATATCCTCAGGACCCTCACCTTCCACTCTCCAGCTAACAAACTCTCCCGAGGCACAGGGGCCCAGAGTTTGAACTGGGATTTTGTCATACAGGCACAATGGGCTGAGTTAATGGCCATGTAAATAACAAAATCTCTAGGACCCAACCTATCTTCTCAAGCCAGACCAACAGCACATGAAAGAAGCCTCGGTGATTGAATCGCATGCTTCCAAAGTGATCGGGCCTCATTCTGAGCCATCACTTAGCATAGATTCAGGATGAAGTTGAAGAGGACCACAAACACAAAGACACACCCACAGCACACAAACTCCAAGAATTTCAAGTTTACCTCTTAGGAATAAAGTCTGGCCATTACTTAATAGGCCTCTGTCCTGTTTAGTCTCTTCTTTGTCCCCAAGGACTGATGAGTTCCAGGTCAATGCCAGTAGCCTTGTCCCAGCTCTTTGTTTTTTGCCTTTTGCTGCACCCATGCTCCTAAGTACCTGTTCTTTTTCTCCCTTGTTAGACTAGAAGAATCATAGTGACAAGGATCAGGTCCCTAATGCTCACCCTGACTTGGCAGGTACCCACACTGATCACAATTATTAGGCATATTGTTGGTCTTCCATCTCATGCATTTATTCATGATATGTAAATGATAGTTCTAAACCTGAATCTATCACCAAGATGAGAGTAGTTGCAGCTTCTATGGGTATGACAAAGCAAAAGGTTAAGAGAAATCTCCTGGTCACTGAAAAAAAAATTCAACATAGATTTGAAATATATTTTATTTCATAACCTATTTTTTTCTACAACACGGACTTAGAAAAATTGAGGCAAAAGGCATGTAAATAACATCTATGTTTCATCCAGAAGGTGTTAATAGCTGTACAGGATGAAGGGAGCTATGGATGGATTCGCCTTTACTCAGCTGTTGGGTGATCTTCATTTATCTTTACTAAACAATCATGTTCTCAATAACAGAGTGTTTACTTCAAGTTCATTCTCTCTTAACATATATGTTTATCATAGTTACAGGTAGAATTCGATTCCAACAGCCACAGAAACATCCATCAGCATGAAAAGAAAACAGGATTTTTTTTGTAAAATGGAATTAACAGTTTTAATGTGCACAACAACCATCCCAATCCAATTGATGAGAACAAGTGCAAAGCAAGCCTTTTTTAATCCATGCCTTACTTAACTTTGACTTCCAAAAAATTGAACTGTTTGCTTTCCACAACCGTTGATAGAACTGAAATGTCTGAAAATCCATTTCCTTGTTTTCACTGTTGCACGTTTTGTTTCCAGCTGTTGGAGATTGCAAATTCCACAGTCTGATGTCATAGCCAGAAGTAGTGTGTGTGTTCAGAAAGCACATGTTCATAAGGGCAAATTACTGTACCTCCTATACCATGGCAATAGCCGCGATGGATCCAGAATCTCATCTTCTGCTAGCCACCCCTCCACTTTTTCTCTATAACATTCTATACTAGTATTCCTGCCACGTGTGCCACAGATTCTGACAATGTTCATCACTAAGAAATGTTTATTAAATTATGGTAATTTTTATTCCGGAGAAGAATGTGTCTAACATACATGCTGGCATGCATCTAACAAAATTTCGACTTTCCTATCTTTAAGGTTACTTTTGTACCCACACCTACTATCCATTATCATTTGCATAGTAGCACCCTACTGAGAATCGAATGTATCAGGGGTTCCTCTGTCATTCTTCAGTCTCTCCTAGGCCATGCAGTTAAAGGCACAGTCCTCCATAGTGTGCCCTTCACAACCTGCCACTATCTTGTCTCTTGAAGTAGACAATTAACTGTGTTAGAGTTTCAGAAACTGTCTAGGGGAAGAAAAAAATGATTGTACCCCCTAAAGACATTCAAACTTCGTTCTCAGTTCCACTGGACTGAAAAAGAATTTAACAATTATTATGTTAGTACCCAACACACACTAACATGGTAGTGCCCCAAATACAGAGTGAATGAGATATGTGTGTGCAGATTTGTGACTTGAATCTTTTCACCTTTAACTGCAATGGGATAGATCCTCGGTACTTTAGTGTTCATGTTCAGCTTGCTAACTCTGCAACAGTCAGTATCACCATTTGAAAAGACAAATCGTAGCCCATCTTCTCTCTTTGAAATCTTCAAAGGCTCTGTACTGCACTTGGATTAAAAGCACGCGCACCACAGTAGCCCACATGACCCACATGATATCACTCTACCTTCTTCACCAACTTCATCCATCGCAAAATGCTTTATTATTACCAGGCACAGTAGCTTTCTGTCTTTCTTTGGATTTCATTTTAGTTCATCTAGTCCAGGGGCTTTATATATGTTGTTACCTCTTCTAGGAATATTGATCTTGCTCCCCATACTTGTCCCTACAGCCTCTATCAAGAACTCTTATGTGTTTATGTAAAAAGATTTTGTTCTCACCAAATAAATAGATGCCATTTTAATTCTACTTTATCTGTTTAAGAAAACATCATCATTACTTTGCTATTACTGTGACAAAACACCATAACCAATGCAACTTAGAAAAGAAAACATTTAATTGGGCTTACAGTTTCAGAGGGCTGGATAGTAGAACACAGGCATGGCAGCAGGAATAGCTGGGAGCTTGCATCTTGATTTGCAAACTGGAGGCAGAGAGAAAGCACACTGGGAATGGTGTCGGTCTTTCAAAACCTCAAAGTCTGCCCTTAGTGCGGACCTCCTCCAACAAGACCCCACCTCCTAATCCTTCCCAAATAGTTCTACCAACTGGAGAAGTATTCAAGATATGAGTCTATGGGGGCTATTCTCATTCAAACCACAATAAATGGTTTGTGGTTTGTGTAAGTGTCTTTCAAAGCCTCACATGTTAAAAATTTGGTCTCCAACCCATGGAGTTATAGAGAAGTGATGAAACATTTAAAATTAGGGTCTGATGGGAGAAAATCCAGTCTTCAGGGCTGTGTCCATGGAAGACCCTTCCCTAGTCTGTCATCTCTGGCCATTAGCTCAACACCTTTGTTCTTTTTTAAAAATTTGTTTATTTTTAAAAACCTATCTTTTTTCATTCTCATTTTATGTACCAATCCCAGTTACTACTCTCCCTCTTCCCATTCTCTCCACCTTCCCCTAACCCCCCCAGCAATTACTCCTCAGAGAGGGTAAAGTTTCCCCTGGGAAGTCACCAAAGTCTAGCACATTGCTTTGAGGCAGGACCAAGGCCCTTCCCACTCACTATATCCAGGCTGAGCAAGGTATTCCTCCACAGAGAATGGGTTCCAAAAAGCAAGTACAAGCAGTAGGGATAATCCCTGGTCTCATTGCCAGTGGCCCCACAGTCTACCTCAGCTATCCATTGTCACCTGCATTCAGAGGGCCTAGTTTGGTTCTATGCTAGTTCCCCAGCTGATGGGCTGGAGTTGGTGAGCTCCCATTAACTCAGGTAAGCTGTTTCAGTGGGTATCCCTATCATGGTCTTGACCCCTTCGCTCATATTATCACTCCTCCCTCTCTTTGACTGGACTTTGGGAGATCAGCCCAGGACCAACTTTGTTCTTGCGCTCTCCACCATGACACTGGCCCAACAGAATCAGCTAATCAAAAACTGGAAACTGTTCCTCTTTAAAAGTTGATTGCCTTGGGCATTTTATTATAGTAATGAACACTAACACAAGAAGTGAAATCCTAGAACTTCTGAAATCAGGTCTTATGTGGCCAAACAGCTTTTGATCTCAGAACCTGGCTACTATGTAAAATGATCAAGCAATCCTGCTGAAGAAGGTGTCTGTGGATTGTCCTGGAGGACAGAATAAACCTGCAGAAAAAGATACCATGAGAGGCAGAACCAAGGCATCTTAGCTTATAGCTAGTTTTAAAGTCCCAAACAAATGTGTGCTGGTTAGGGTTTTGTCAACGTGACACAAGCTAGGGTCATCTGAGAGAAAGGAAACATCAGTTGAGAAAATATCCACGTAAAACCACCTTGGAGGCAAGTCTATAGTTTTTTGTTTGTTAATAGATAGCTAGGTAGATAGATAGATAGATAGATAGATAGATAGATAGATAGATAGATAGATAGAGGTGTGTGTGGCAGGGGTGGAGGGGTTTCTTTCAGTTAGACGATGAGTCTGAGACTCATTACTTCATGTGGATTAATTATCTGTTGCTTGCACCTATGAGGAAGTTCTTCTGAGTAGATATCTACCCCCCCCCAAAGTAATTTGAAGTTGGTTCTAGCTTTTGGTGGTTTTGAATAATACTATTTTAAACATTCCTGCAGAAGTTTCTGCTTGAAAACAAATTTTCATATGGGGTAACTAAAAGTGAAGTTTCTGGGACCTATGTGAGATCTATATCTGACTCTTGTCACTTTTGTCCTTTTTATTTTGGTAATTCTAGTAGACACAGCAGCAGACTTCTCTGCTTCTCTTCTTCACTTCCCCAATGACTAACACAGCCTCTCGCGTGCTTATTTTCCACCTACACACCCCTTCTGTGTAGCGCTGGTTCAAGACATTGGCCTATTTTTAGTGAATTATATGTTTTCTTATAGCTGAATTTTCTAGTTCCCCTGTATTATGGTTTCAAGCTTTTTGTCAAATATGCCATTTTCTAACATCTCTCCAAGTCTGAGATTTATCTTTTAACTTTCTTTTTGCAATATCCCATGAAGAATAAACTTATAAGTCTTAATTAACCTGAGTTTGCTTTGTGCCCACGTTTGACTGTGCACTTGGTAATATTTAAGAATGCTTTGCTTTCTCTTCTTTGGTTCCAAGAGTTTTATAGCTCTTTATTACTATATTAGGTGAATTTTTAGGCCAGTTATGAGGTATAAGTTGAGGCCTTATATATATATAAATATTACATTTTTAAAATGCTCAGTTTTCCCTTGTTCGTTGCTTAAACACAGGAAAGCGATCACTCTGGAGAATGAATGACTTCTGGTTTGACCTCACTAAGCTTACCTGTTGGTTCTTGGTCATGTTTTGCAGATCTCTTGGGGTTTAGCATTATCCATTAGGTGTTGTCTTCTCCCCTTCATGTCTGAATACCTTCTGTATCTCCCTCTTGCCTTACTGGACTAACTGGAATTTACACTATAATAGCAAGTACATGTGGTGACAATGTACTCATAATCTAAGGACTCATAATCTAAGGAGAAGAGTCATCTCTTGCTATCAGGTATAGCAAATTGTACACACTGAATGTATATGTTTTCTATATATCAAGTGTACTTCAATAAACTGTTTCTGTGTTTGCAGTGCCTGGGGTGGATATACAGGGCCTGCATATGCTAGGCCACTGACTGACTCCCTAAGCTATATCTTCAGCTCCAATAAAAATGTTTAAAGAAAGAATTCCTTTCTCCTTCAATTGCTCATTGATAATCAAATGGCGAAAAATAGTTAATCTTATTCTGTTATATTGTTCTATATTTGTATGTGTATATACCTAATCTATATTTATAATACAATGTATACATATATATGTGTATATAAGTGTATATGTGTGTGTTACTTACCTCCTTAAATTTTCCTCATATTCTAAGTAAACTCTTGGAATTTATTCTGCCTGTATTAATGAGATTAACTTTTATTTGTTTGCTTAGATAAGTAAGCATCATATTTCATCCTCATCTTTATAATTGACTCCAGTCCCCCTACAAGTGTTGTATGTCTTCTATATCCCATTACTTCTGGAATCTTTCTAGTCACTGTTCTTATCTTGCCAGCAGCTCTCTAATGTGACCTCTTCGTTTAAATCTGGCGTTGGGTTTTTTAGGGGTTTTGTTGTTGCTTTGTTTCTTTGTTTGTTTTAACCTATTTCCCTTGGACTAGACCCATCCTTTACTTCCAGGATCTATTGCAGACCTCATTTCAAAATTTGCTTCCAATTTCCTTTTAATTGGAGCTTTTAAGGTGCAGAGAGACCACACCCATTCCATTTATCAGTCTCTGCTGGTAGAATTTCCATCTGCACACAGTTCCTGCTTGCCTGGGAAGGAAGCTCTGCCACCTAGCTTGTTACAGACATCATATGAAACCCAACAGCATGGAACTATTATGGAATAATTCATGTGGTCCTGCTGACTTTATTGATTACATTACAATTTAATCCAGCATACAAACCCTTTGATTTTAAGTACTGTAGGATCTAGATTTTTCTCCCCTCCTATGAGATTACATGAACAACATTTAACTCCCCCTTGGTATTAGGCTAGCATCAGTTACCTGCTGTAATATTTTAGAGAAAGACCTCTTAGCTGAAGAGGCCAAGAATGCAGTAAGGTTTATTGTATTTTCTTGTTGTTAGCAAAAGACTGATAACTCTTAGCTGAAGAGGCCAAGAATGCAGTAAGGTTTATTGTATTTTCTTGTTGTTAGCAACTTGTATGAATTCTTGATTCTACTTTTTGTAAGTTGTTTTAGCTGTATCCTTCCCTTTTTGTGAAGAAGCTATTGACTTCCTTTTGATGTATATTTAAATTGTTTCTAATTTACTATAAACACTAATTTTAAGACAAAAAGTTCATTTGTTTAACAGTTCCTATTTTTTCTCTTGAATGTCCATGTTTATGTTTTGAATTTTTATAATAATTAGATATTATTTAGACTTTCAGTGAATTAAAGAAGTTTTTAAATGAATTAAGACAGGGCTTGCCTCATAGAAGAGCAGTGAATAGCGAATACATAAGTACTGTGCAGGAGAAGGCCCTGGCCTTTGCTGGTACTCAGTAGACATTACCTCACACTGTGGGTTCTGCTTGTTTTGCCTGGTTCTAGGGACCACGCACCTCCTAACATCCTGCTTCTTTGAGACTCCTCTTTCTGGATATTTTACATGCACCTCACAGTTAAGACTTAACTCCACTGCCTTCCTCCATCCCCACCCATCTTCCCTCCTCTTGAGTTTCAGAATTTTGTCCTTAGCTCTATGAACTTGCTACAGAGAACTGCTGCCTTGGAGCTGGCCTGGTGCAATGGTCTCATGGCTGTCTTTGAGTTCCAGTGTCTGCCATAGACACACCGCATTTTACACTGAATTTCCTGAAGAACATGTCTGACGCTGCTTCTTCTCAATAATTTTCTTCAACTAGAAATCTACACACCAGTGAAGGAAGGACTCCCACTCACCAGTCCCAATCTACCAAGGGAATTGGTTTTCATAACCTTTGGTGAGAGTTCACCGTCATTTCCTGCTAAACTGACTTTAGAACCACCTAGGAGACAAATCTCTGGACTGTCTGTGAGGGCATTTCTAGCAGGCAGAAGGGAGGACCTACCCTGAATGCAGGCAGCACATTTCCATGGGCTGAGGTCCCATAAAAAATAAGAAAGGAGAAAGCAAACTGGACGTCAGCATCTCTCTCTTCTTGCTTCTTAACTGCACCCTCTGGTCAGCTGCCTCATGCTTCTCCAGCCTTTCTCTCCCTGCCATGATGGACCGCACCCTCAGAATGGGAGCCAGAAGAGCCCTTCCTTCCCTTAGTAGCTTTTGTCCAGTATTTTGACACAGCAGCGAGAAAAAATAACTAAGGCATCCTTCCTTGCTCTTAGCCCTCAGAATAATATGTTCTACCAAAGGCATTCTAACTGAAAGTCTATGGTGGTATTCTTTCTGTGTTTAAGCATGAGCTATGCAGTGGTGTCTTTGATAAGCCTCTATCTGGGCCTCTAGAAAGTCTTGTTGGCTTTAACAAGCTTTATACTGAGTAGCTGGGATTGACAAGTGGCATATTTCCTTACAGGTGAAATTCACACACACACACACACACACACACACACACACACACACACACACACCATACATACATACCTTCATGAAATACTTCAGAAATTCAGCAATATTAATTCTATATTTTGAATTTAGTAGATAGCAGAGGAATGCTTTTACATTTTCCTTTATATGGGACACATTTGCAAGTTGAGAACAAGAGCCAGTGTTAGTTTTCAGACAAAATCCATTTAATTAATCATTCTATTTGAACAGCTGGGGAGGCCATATATTTATGTTAGAGCTTAACATTCTTGTGAAAAATTGTCAAGTATGAATCAAAATAATATTATTTCACTTTTTAATGATACACTATTTATCTTTAGATTTTCTTCACATCTAACTTTATAAATCAATAGGTCCAGCCTTTGAGAGGTACTGGTACCTATGCTTAAAGCATTTGCAAGCACTATCACATGCAGTGTGTGTGTATGTGTGTGTGTGGAGGGGTGCTTTTAATCTTCTTACCACAAGGACTCATTTGGAAAGTGTGAGGTTTTCCAGTTTTGTTTCTAATTTGGGCTGGTGATAGACAGAGAAGAAATAAGTTAGCAGTTCCCAGCAGAAAGATGAATATTTCTCAAAAAACAAAACAAAATAAAACTTTTAAAGCCCTGTCAGTTCTATTTAATTCAGTAGTGAAAACTCTATACAGACAAATACAAGACAACGATAAAATTGAATTATTATGTTAAATTACCTAAACCCACATTTTTAATGAGAATGTTCATTAAAATGGGACAGACTATAGAGAAAACAAATGGGAATGCTATGTAACACCAGTTGAACACTAAATTCTGCTTCTTTTCCTAGAACGATGGACAATGAAAGGAGAATGTGAGGTTCTTCCATAAATAATCTGTTGGAAACTCCAAGGACCGGAGCCATTGTTTCTGTGGAAGTCACTTATGAATAGCAACAACAGCCATTCTTAGGCCCAGTGTAAACGGGGTCTCCGAGGGCTTCACTGGACCTGCAGAGGCAATAGGAATGATGGGTAATCAGGACATGACACCATAAGGTTTAGTTTTCCATTTTGTTGCACATCAATGAAGGGCAAAACTGTTATGTTTAGCAACGCATGGCTGAGGCCATAAGATTGTGGTTCTGACTAAAGCCATGCAAATGCTCTCTCTCTATCAGGAAGGCAAGGCATGGGAGTAGCCATTGGGAAAGACCTGAAGGCTTTTTGAGATTCAGAAGAGTTGTATAATCAAGGTCTACAAGACGTATGCTCCTCACGGATAGCTCAGCTGTCTTTGCTTATCTGTGTTACCTCTGTTTTCAACATCTTAAACTTCATCTATGCAGGAAGACAGGGAGCATGTGCTTGTCAAGAATAGATCAAGGGACAGGAGTATGTCCCCTGACGTGAACGTGTCCACACAGAGATGCTCTCAACAGAGAATGTGCCAATGCAGGGTAAGACAGTCACTGTGAGCCTCTGGGGCCCTCAAGGAGAAAACTAGCAGAGACAATATGGTCTTCAGAATTCAGAACCTTGACCTGATCCATGGAGTCTTGGATACCCATCAAGTGAACACACCCACTCAAACATCACTGATATGTATCGGTCATTTATCATAAGGCCAGTTATAAGCACTAGAGTCATGTGGGTAGGCAAGCTCACCCCTGTGTCTGTCCTCCGAACTCTCACAATGGGAGAATGGAAAGACAGTTAAATAAAAGATAAGCAAGTGTAGAGTTGAAACTGACATAAGGAAAGCAGCAGTATGAGAGCTCATCCTAACCGGATGTGACATAGGCAGGGAGGGAGGCTTTCCTGAGGAGGCGGGGCCCGGCTGGGCCTTCCTTAGGCCCATGAAGAGGGGTTTTCCATGGTAGAGGAGGGAGCGTGTGAGTTGGACGCAGTGGGAAGAGCCCCCTGGACCAGGAAAAGGAAGCATAGAGGTCAGGGAGAGAGGAGAGGCCTGACAGGGAGAAGGGCTCAGATCCAGCACAATTTGAAGTCCTCACTAATGAGTTTCATTTGAGGCAAAAAGTGGGAGGCACACATATTTTGAGATAATTACTCAGAAGTGCCATGTTCAGTCTGGAGAAAGCCAAGATGGGCCCACATCATCTGGAATCCAACATGATTGTCTATACACAGATACACCCACCTTTTTGTTGTACATTAATTGTTGGGGACAGCAATATTAAGAGATGGCATCTTGAATGGGGGCCAAACCACCACTTGGTTAAAACAGGGAGTTTTGACTAGCTCTGCTAATAAATAATGAACCCAATATCCTTTGCCTGGCACTCATTCTTTCACATAAATTCAATATGCTAATGCATCTGTAACAAATTAAGTGTCTCTTAAAAGTCCCTTGAAAGTCTCCAAATCTTTGAAAATTTAGAGTGCCTACGGAAAACAAATAAGCAAAACCCTTGACCTTTTCTCTATTCATAAGTAAGATCAATGGAATATGCCAGAAACCCAGAAACCCTTCTATTCTCAGATTTTTAAAAGGAATTTGCTTTTATGAATCCAAAGCAAAATTGGAGGTCTCTTTCAAAAAAATTAGCTTGCTTGGTTAGGTTTTGATAATGAAGTCAAGAGAATCCTAATACATACCAGTTGTAATGTAGGATAGCCCAGTCTCTAAACTCACACTGATATTTGACATGCGTGGCCTAGACAAGCCTTGGAATCTAAGAGTAGCAATTTAAGTTGTTTATTCTTACATAATGGCAAAGCAGGGACAGAAGGAGTTTCTATGTCCCATTAGTCAATGTCACATACCCTTTCTGCCTTCCAGTGACTGTTTCCTATAACCCATTAAACAGATCTGTAACAATCAATAAAATACTTAAGTCTATGCATGAAATCCAAATAAAATTTTGGAATATAGAGATAAGGATATAGCATTTTGAAAAGGCATTTTTAAATAGCAAAATTCATTTAATCTTATTTTGGAAAAAAAATATTTGAAGAAAAGAATGGGGTGGGAAATACTACCAAAACAAGTTAGCAATTTCTGAGGTTTTCAATTAAGTTGCCAATTTTAAGGCTATTATGCTACTCCCTGAATCAAAGGGATTAACAATTTTCCTCTTAGCAATTAGAAAGGTAGAATTGTACCATGGAAGCACACAGAGAAAGACTGTACAAGAAGTTAGAATCAACTAAATCTCCGCCAAGGACCACCCAAGAGGAGCTAAATGAGAGGTTACTTTCAAGT
The DNA here is from genome assembly GCA_004026605.1 of Ondatra zibethicus. Classification (NCBI taxonomy): domain Eukaryota; kingdom Metazoa; phylum Chordata; class Mammalia; order Rodentia; family Cricetidae; genus Ondatra; species Ondatra zibethicus. Next base: position 35,180 of record PVIU01005813.1, read on the forward strand.
GGGGCTGGGATCAAAGACTGAAGGAGATTAGAACCAATAGGAGGTTAAAGGGAAACATCTGGCCTCTCGCAGCAATCACCAATGGAGAAGTGGATCTTCCGTGAAGAGGGAACAGCCCATCTGACCACAGACCCTACCATGTGCCATGAAATGCCAGTTCCACCAGGAAGATCCCTTTGCCTTTCAGCAGAAAATGCACCCAAACATTCGGAAAAATCAGTTGAGTGTGTACAGCAGCTGAGGGGGGTAAGGCAGAGAAGGAGAGAGGGGTTTTATTAGTGCATATGTGTTCAAGTGGGTATGTGTGTGTGTGTTTATATGAGAGCACTTAACTTACAACCACATGCGTGTGGAGGTCAGAGGTCAATGTCAGGTATCTCCCTCGCTCCCCACCTTATTTTTTGAGACAGAATCTCTCACTGAACCCAGAGCTCATGGATCCGGCTGGCTGGCGGTGGCTGGCTTGTCTCTGCCTCTCCACTGCTAGGATTACAAATGTGCATCCAGTTTTTACACAAGTGTTAGGGATCTTCAGGTCCTCCTGCTTGCCTGGCAAGCCCTTGACTGACTGAACCCTCTCCCTATGCCCAGCATTTGGCTTCAAAACCCTTTCTTCCCCATGTTAGAGCACACCGAGTGCCATTCCTTCATAGTCTTGGATCCAATAAAACCCATGTCTGCTAAGGAAGAGATGAAATGTCCTGGAGGCAACATGTAATTTTCAGGATATACGACAGGAGGAGGAAGTTCCAGTGTTTTCTTAATTAAAATAAAAAAGATTTTTGATGAAAAGATCACTTTATTTGAGAATGTTCTAGCTTCCTAATCTGGGTCTTTTGGAGCTAATGGTCATGTGGTTCTACACAAATCCTTCTACCTTATTTCATTTCTTCTGACTGCCTGGGTAAGTAACCACCAAAGAATATCAGAATGGGCTCAAGCTGGCGTCTTCAGGCACGCCAGCTTTATCTGCTGTCTCTTCCCCTCACATTTCCTTAGAAACCCAGAGAGGAGTGTCTTCCAGTTCCTGAGCAAGTGGGTTTGCCTGCCTCCGTCTCACAGGAAGTCACCTAGGATCAGAGCGTCTGGACACTTTGTCATGGGTCAGGCTGGCGACAGGCTGTGTCCTTACTCGGGCCACAAGTAAAAGGAGAGTTTGTAGCTCTGAGCACATGGCATTTTTACTGGCGACCTTCAAGGAGTGAGACTCATAGACAGTGAAGAAACACGAACCGTTGGCTTACCTCTAAGGCAGCGGTTCTCAACCCGTGGGTCATGACCCCTTAGGGAATCAAACATCCCTTTCACAGGGGTCGCATATCAGATATCCTGAATATCAAATGATATGATTCATAGCAGTAGTAAAACTACATTTATGAAATAGCTATGAAAATAATTTTATGGCTGGGGTCATCACAATGTGAGGAACTGTATTAAAGGGTCAAAGCATTAGGAAGCCTGAGAACCACTGTCCTAGAGACAGATGGCAACTTAGGGTACAACCATATGTTGCCACTTCCTCCTAATCCCCCTGCATCCGGGTACTTGGTCTCTACAAGAACGGTCACGTGTCTTCCTTCTGTCTCCTGCAGCCTCATGGTAGGTATGGGGCTGAAAGGGAGCAGAATGCAGCACCAGGGCACCAGTTTCCACTCTGCCTCGGCTGTGAGCCACAGAGTTCCTCCTTCCTACCTTCCCCATTTAATTGCCTCTGGACCTCACAGAAAAGAGACTGAGGACTGCAGCCCTCGGTGTGTGGCTCCTCCTCCTCCAGCCAAGTGACACACTCATTTCCCACCCCCTCACTACAATCGCTACTTCTCTAAAGAGCTCAGCTTCTTGTTTGGTGAAGTATGTAGTTCTAATTAATACTGCAAATTCCTGAGCTTCCTTTCTGGTAGATTTCACTCGCTACTCTTTTAGTTTCCTTTTTCTTCCTTCATTCCTTCTTTATTTTCTTTTCTTTTCTTTTTTTTTTTTTGAGACAGGGTCTCTCTATGTAGCCCCAGCTGTGCTGGAACTTGTTGGGTAGATTAGGAGGGGTTTGAACTCACAGAGATGCCCCTGCTTCTGCCTTCCAAGCGTGGGGAGTGAATGCAGCATCACCATGTCCACTCACACTCTACCTTTAACATCTACTTCTACTTTTGTACATAAATCTAATGCACTACTTTGTACGGCCACGTATGATAATGAGAATGTACCCTAACATTTTGCTTATCCGTTATTCCTAGTGATGTGCATCCAGTTGTCCCTGCTTCTAGCGCCATCATAAACAGCATTGCTGAACACTCTCATTCATGGCTCTCTTTCATCGGTGATAGAATCATTTCCTTGGGGTCTAGCCTTAGTTTGACTACTAGATCACAACGTGGATGAATACTTAATGTTGCATGTGACTTTCCGCAATGTCTGTTCTAGACTATATGCCTTCCTGCTCATATCTTTGTTAGCAGTAGGCATTATATGACCCTTTACATCGGTCATGGAATTGAACCCAGGCCTTTGTGCATGCTAGACAAGGGCTCTACCATCGAACTCCATGCTTAGCCCTTATATGACTTTTGAATAAGAATCACTGACAATCAGGTTCTCTTTCTCATTAGTAACAGGGCTTTAGACTTGGCAACTAAAACAGTTATTTTTATGCCACATTTTTCAGTGTTGTGACATTGTGTAAAAGTCTTTACAGTTCCAGCGGGCATTAGGAATAAGCCAGTGTCCTGATGAATGGAGAGGCATCAATAGGGTGTACTCAGATCGCCATTTTCCGAAAAGCAGGAAACATCTCAGCTACACAGAGCCTGAAGGAGGGTGATGGGGTCAACCTGGAGAACTCAGCCAGATCCTTTCTCAAAGTAAGAATGGAAACAAAACCAAATAAGAAAACAACAATGAAAAAGAACACACACAAAAAAATGCAGTCGTAAAAGCCCCTGTGATGGTAGTCACTAGGAGAAATCAGAAATCCCTCTGCCACAGATTCTAAGATCGGGGAAGGGCAATGATCTAACAATGAGCTCATCCACAGTCTGATAGAGTCCATAAGAATCTTAAGACTTTGGGTTAACTGAGAGAGATCAATTACACGTGATCAGCACACGGAGAGCCTGTGCTGGAAGCAGCGTGAGGGGAGGATAATGTCCAGATCACATGGAAAGAGTAACACTGGGTCCCATTCTACAGGGAGGGAGCAGGACCAAACAGATATAGGAGTAGGTGTTACCCCTCACCCTATCCAATGGTTGCATGCCCGAGAGGACTACCTATCTCTCCCATGTAATTCTACCCCATCAGACATCCTACCTCCAAGACCTATGGCATTCTCTTTAGGCTGAGGGTCTCACTTTCAAATCTCTATTTTCACTTGTCCTCTAGAGCATCCTTCAGCAGAACTTTATCTGATATTTTAAAGAGAAAGAGTACTTGAATCTCTAAAGCACCCTCTCTGTTAGGAGTTAAGATCCTCTCAAGGAGAGAAAGAATTTGAAAAGAAGCCTTTAGTCCTAGCACTCAGAAGGCAGAGGCAGGCGGATCTCTGTGAGTTTGAGGCCAACCTGATCTACAAGAGTTAGTACTAGGATAAGCTCCAAAGCTACTGACAAGCCTTGTGTCAAAAAAAAAATGAGAAGAAAAAGACATTTATCAGGAAATAAAATTCAGTATCCAAAAGATCAATGAGCAACAAGAAAATGGGTGGCTCGAAGTTGTCCAAACTTTCTGGGCATTAGAGCTGCAAGAACTGAACTATAACACAATTCTACCATTGAAACAAATAACTATTAAGCAACCATAGAATATTTTCCTTTGAATATGTTAGCAATGATCTAACAACTGATTTTTAATGAAATAAAATTAACTTGATAGATGCTGTCACAACTGTGGAAAACAATTTCCATAGAAGTCAGGAAACAACTAATGGGATAGAATGTTAGAGAAAACCTTCCTGGCAATGTCCTACCAAGTGACTCAGTCAGTCACTCCTCATTTGCCACTGGGATTCCAATGATATGGAATGCTTTATGCATGCTGTCCAACGCTTTATTGTTGATTAAGCCAAGTAGAGTGGATGTCCACATTTCTTTTAGTCATTGATTCCTTCTCAGAAGCATTGTATGGAGGCCAAAAGAGTGAACTGTCAGCTAGACTGTCTCTGTTAGGTACTGGTTCTGTCTTCCCAGCTCTGGAGTTTTAAGTGAGCTGTTTAGTTTCTCTATACTTCAGTCTACTCTGGTAGAAAATAGACACTATGGTTGCAGCACTCTGATTATGAGGTTGTTGGATTTGCTCAGTGCTTGAAAGATGAGTATTTGAAAAGTTCCAGATACTTATAGTTATCTTGGTTAAAACACCAAGATTCTCTTTCAAGAAACAATATCTCTCTCATTCTCAACCCAGTTGATCAACATGGACCCAATACTTGTTTTGGATCCTTGGGCACTTCTAAAGTAGATGCAGTAACAATCAAGATGGGGGTTGGGGTTGATTTGAGCTATGTAGAAGACATGCTTTTGTTTTCTGTGCAGTTTTCCCAGATAATGGTTATAAATCTGGAGATGCTAAGAATCAAATTGAGGAAAACTGCCTAAAAACAATGCCAACATGGGATGATGGCAAGAGATTCAATCACTATGACATCATTCAAGCCACTAGGTCTGGATATGTTTAAGACTATTATTTCCAATTTTATGAGCCAATGCATTCTCTTCTTTGCAATAAGATCTAAAATGAAATTCAGTTATTCAAAATTGAAGGAATCCTAAGTAATATAGTAAATTATGTCCCCAAATATTTGGGGACTAAGTAATTTTTTAATTTATCCAAAGTTTTATTAGATATCTTCTCTGTTAACCATTGTCCTAGATTCTGGAACACAACATCACACTCCAATGGGAAAGGCAGACAGAGGGTGGAATGATTAGGCTGAATTATTACTAGGTCAGATGGAGTCAAACAGCACTTCACAAACACCAGGCTGCTCCATAGATTCTCCTTTGGTTCACCTTTATCTTAAGAAGTTAGATGATCTGAATGGTCACTGCTTTGTCTTTGCAAGACTCCATGGGAGCTTCTGACTTTACACCTTCATGTCATAAGGCATCATCCTCTGACTCATCTTGACAACTCTCTCTTTTTCTTTTATCCATCCATCTATTCATGTATTCATGGATTTAATGTGTGTGTGTGTGTGTGTGTGTGTGTGTGTGTGCTGACCTGTGTATAAACTTGTGGAAGATAGAGGCTGACATCAAGTATCTTCCTACTTCTGTCTCCATCTTATTTTTAAAGATGGGATCTCTAACTAAGCCTATATCTCACTGTTTCAGCTAGTCTTGCTGGTCAGTGGGCTCCAGGACTTACATTGTCTCCGCCTTCCCAGAAATGGGTTACAGGCACATACCACCGCCTTTTATGTAAGTGTTAGTGATCTGAACTTACACTGACCTCGCATTACACAACAAGTACTTCAGTGGCTTTTCTCCCTAGCCCCGCCAATCACTTTCTCTACCATGAATTAAACTTGATTAATAACAAAGACATGGCACTTCCAAATTCATTTTTCTATCAAGTGGGTGCCATATTTCTGTAAGAACCACATTGCTTGCCCAGGTTGTAGCTTTAGTTTCTTCCTTGTGCTGTCAGTAGCAGCCTGTCTGCCTGTCTCTTTCTTCTAACCTATTTTGTCTGCTTGATCCCAACACTACCCCCTTTATAATTGCTCTCACCTGTGCTTTCTTGCCCGCTTCTGCTCTTAGGTGCTGATTCCTGCTTGGATGCTCATGTCCAGCCTTCCTAGCTTACAACACCTGCACGGCCCCCATCTGTGATTTTGGAGCAGTTTTTGTGGTATCTGGTTGGTGGGAGTTCACAGAACTGGGATTGTTAGAATGATGATTCTTATTGAGAGTGTCAGGAGCAACGAATGGAGCAAGGAACCAAGGCAGGTGTGTGTGTGTGTGTGTGTGTGTGTGTGTGTGTGTGTGTGTGTGTGTGTGTCTGTGCTCTGAGATGGAGATTAGCACACAGGAGTTTACTGGGAGTGCTACTGAGAGGAAACAACCATGGAGGGGAAGAGGAAACAGAACTGAGTAGGGGGAGGAGTTGAGCTGCGTACATTCTCAATGGGAAAAATGGAAACCGGGTGATAATTCTGAGAATTGATTGAGCCTTAAGCCTGCCTGAATTGGGCAGTTAGAGAGTAAGGCCTTTAATATCTAACCTCAATCATTGATGGGACCATGGCAGAGCCTTAAGAGAGTATATAACTAGAGGTGCCTGCTTATGGCATAAACAGCACTAAGGTAGGCATCTTTATCTACTATTTTAGGTAAGTGTCTTTCTCTACTATCTTAGGTAGGCATCTTTCTCTACTATCTTAGGTAGGCATCTTTCTCTACTATCTTAGGTAGGCATCTTCTCTACTATCATTGGTAGGTGTATTCTCTACTATCTTAGGTAGGCATCTTTCTCTACTGTCCTGGGTAAGCATCTTCTCTTTTTGGGTAGGCATCTTCTCTACTATCTTAGGTAGGCATCTTCTCTACTATCTTAGGTAGGCATCTTTCTCTGCTATCTTACGTAGGTGTCTTTCTCTAGTTCTCTATCTCACTTTCTAGCTCTAAGGGCAAGGACTGTATTTCTAAAGAGAGATACGGGTGGTACACAGCATCTCCCATAGGAAGGGCCATGCGAAGAGAAATTCAATAGCCTCAGAGATTCCGAGATGGGCCAGAAGCAATGAGGGGAACCCAGAGCACAGTCCCCAGGAATGGTGCCCGCTTCATATCTTGGTTACAATGCTGTCATTAATATTCTGTTACTTAAGGTTTCCTCATAAGTTTATTATTTATTTAATTTGGTTTTCTAAGGCAGAGTCTCATGTAGCTCAGGCTGGCCTTAAGCATGCTATTAATTGAGGATGGGTTTGAATTTCTGATCCTCCTCCTTCCGTGTCCCAAATGCTGGATTATAGGTGCATGTGTCACCACACCCAGTCAGTTTTGTCACAGTAAGTCTAGCTACAGCCTTTCCCACTTGTTGTCAAACTCTGTCAGCTCCTAACTCAGTGTTAACCATGAAAGTCAATCAAATAAGTACAGCACAAACACTTATTGAGCACATGAATGTCAAAATGGATAATGGTACTAAGGGGTAAGCCAGTACTATCCATGCTTTAACAAGAGGAATCTTATTGCTTCATTGCCAACCTCTGAGATAATTTCAAATTTCACCTAGACAAATTTTTAGCTGAGTCAAAAATACTAAAATATTATATGGAGAGGGTCTCAAATGAAAAATAATCCTTATTATCAAGAAACTTGCCTTCTGCTTACATATTATGCAAACAAATATTCTCAATGCAAGGCAACATGTGTCGCTATCATTGGGGTCACATAAGAAATCCCAAGAGTTGGTGGCTTTGAGCTTTTCTTGTACCTCAGATGATACAGCATGCTCTAAAGAAGTGTTGTATTTAATCTGTGCACCCAAGGATAAATTGGGCTCAGACAAGTCAATGAGCAGATCCCAGGCAGAGAGAATGCTGCTGGATGAGGAAGAGTGAGTTGGGTTGTTGGGGTAATAGTGGAAACATCACTATACAGTTTATAGTCGGTTTTCTGAAATGTTCTAACAAGTCCCAGCCATCCAAGTATCTGGGTCTTGAAAGAAAAATGCTAGCAATTATTAGTTTTATTTTATTCTCTCCAGAATGAGTACATCCTACTCTAGTAATTCAATCTGTGCTCCTTTGAGGTTTTTTTTTTAAAAAATTTGTTCCTGCTAGTTTTAAAAGGCAATCATTCACAAGCATATGTGAAAATTGTCTTAGCAATTATATTGGTTTATAATACCAATGTGATTCTGAAATGCCCTAAGCCCGCCAAGGGCTTAAGTATTACCCAAATAGTTCTGGAAGATTACTAGTGTGGTTTTGGTTTTTCACTTTGTGCTGAGAGGGAGAGTTCACGTATGAATACCCATTGGAGAAAGGGAGAACTTTCAGGAAACCTTTTTTGGATGGACCAGTGAGATGTCTCAGCAGGTAAAAGCACTTGCTACCAAGCCTGACAACCTGAGCTCAATGCCTGACACCCACGTCGTGGACGGAAGAAGACAAACAGCAAGAGTTATCTTCTGACTTCTATACCTGTACCCTGGCACTCAGTCCCCTGTACACAGAAGTAAATAAATACATAATGTAATATCATTTTAACTAAACCTCACCTACTCTTATAGTGTCAAATCAAAGGGAATAAAAGTGAAACAAAAATGTATCTCATGGAGTCCTAGTTTGAAATGATTTAAAATGTGAGTGATAACTTGTAGACATTGATTAGAGGAGTTTGAAACTATCTATACTGCTTAGGGAAGCAAGAAAACAAAACAGTATGTTGACCCTCCTACTCCCATGTCTATTTGATTCCCAGGAAAGGAAACTAACCGTGACCGAACATCACCCCCAGACAGGGAACGGAACACTATTTCTCACCATCATCTCAGTTGTTCCAGTGAAGTTTGTATCTCGTTCATCTGACAGCATCTTTGGGACAATCTTGTAGATCACACTGAGCAGGAGAGGGACCCTGCTGAAGCAAAGTAGGATGGTCCCAAACTCCTTGCAAAGAATTCTTGATTAATAAGCCCATCTCTCCCTCAGCAGGTTGCACGTTAGGAAGGTCTTTCCAGAAGACTTCACAAAGGGTGGGAAGTAGTCCAGGGCAGTCTCGTGAACGCCCTCTGGGGTCCGTGAGACATCCAGATTGGAGGTTTGCCAAAGGGCATACTTTGGCTTCCTGCCAGCATTTTGTAGAGGGAAACTTTACATTGAGGGACGTCCTTTGTTCTAACGAAAATTTCAAGGTCAGAAAACTATCCATTTTACCCACAAACAGAATCTGACAGTCATAGATTTATTGTGGCTCAGGAATTCATGACATGTCCTTGGAGTTTACCCTACCTGGCAAAAGAGGAAACTATGATAACAAAATTATTATACACAAACAGTAATTTTTCTGCACAGCTTCTTCACACTCACTGTCTTCAACTCCTTACAAACCAAACCTGTATGTAGTGATTTGATTTGCTTCATATTATAATTCTTTAAATAGCCCCTAAAATGTTTTCCCAACAGAAACATGATACCATTTGGCTTACAATAACTAAACCTTGTGCACCAAAGCATAAATATAACATTCATTCTTTAAAGTTTTAAATTAGGGCATTGTATTTACAGGTCCATTTTTGACATACATTTTTTAAATGAGATATTTGATGTCAAGGAGGGAAATACCACAAAGACAACTGTTTCAGTACATTTATGCTCTATTTCTTCTTTCTTTATATTTCAAGCACTGAAATTGAGAAAATTAGTGTCTTTTTGCTGTTCCTTGAGAAACAACTAGGAAAACCCATGCTTGCACACCGTGAGACTTTAACAAGGCAATGTATAGGGTTTTATGCTTTCCACAATTAAGATTTACCTTAAGTCTTTTTCACTCACTCCCTGGCCAAAGACCACCAACCTGGAAACAATTTCTGTTTTTAATAGCCACCATTAATATCTATGAAAACACAGTAAATGCACAATTTTCACATCAGGATATGAAACCACAAGAAGTGAATTATTTATATGAACTACATAAAAGTAACTTAGCACTGCCCATGCTTGCCAGACAAAAGTAGCCTTTGTACTTTCCACTCATTCAAGAGATTCACTGAACTCCCACCCAACGTTTTGCACCAAGGCAAACGTTTTAATGGTAAGAAACACATAATCTACAACTCCTCTCTTATAGACAGGTTGACTCCAGTTGGGAAAACACACAAATCAGTCCACAACCTCACACACACACACACTCATACATACATGAATACCCTGTCACACGTGATCAAGAGCCAATAGCACTCACTGTGTACAAAAGGCTTAGTGAGTGAAGTTGTGATCACTATTGTTTTAACAGTCTAAGAAGTTGTCATGGAAATGGTGGGCTCAAGTCCAAAGAATAAAGCTATGGCCAAAGATTTCATTACTCACAGATGTACACATCTAATTGAAAAGAAATTTGTGTTGACACTCTGTTACCCTGGATAAATATTTTTATACCTTGACATCTTTCTTTCTTCCTTCTTTACTCTCTATTCCACACCCGTCAGCTGCTTCTGCTTATAGTGCCTGTTGCTATGATTCCTACATGTTATGCCAGAAATCATAAGTAAAAAGTGAGTCTTAACCTCTGAGACCCAAACAAGATAATGTTTCATGAATGACGCATTCTAATGTGTACGTGAAATAGCCCCCTCCATTGGAAAAAGGAGATAGATGAATAGATAGATAGATAGATATTTGTAGAGATGCAGATAAATATGGATTTTATTTTCATCTTGGGAGTCAAAACAGCCTACTATAGAGCTGCCTGTCTTTGTTAATGAATGACTAGATCACTTTAGAGCTATTTGTACTTGTGAATGAGTTTATTTAGGTATTCATGCTTTCTAGATAACGTTTCAAAATGTTTATGGACCTACCCATATAACTTTTTATTTTCTGCTTCTGAACTTTGCAATTTCAGTTGCTAATCAGACTCAACCCTACTTGATATAGTGTGCTATAACAGGAAGATAAAGGGATTAAAATTGGTAGAAATTGCATGGTGTGTCAGGTATGGTAGTATGCACCTATAATGCCAGCACCGGTTAGATTAAGGCAGAAGAACTGTGAGTTTGAGGCCAGCCTGGACTACCTAAAGAGGTTGTTCTGGCTAGTCCTATATCAACTTGACACAAAAACTAGAGTTGTCTGAAAAGGGTGAACCTTAATTGAGAAAATGTTCCCACAAGATCTGGCTGTAAGGCATTTTTTAAATTAGTTATTTGTTGGGGGAGGGTTCAGCCCATTATGGGTGGTTCCATTCCTGGGCTGTTGATCCTGGGTACTACAAGAAAGCAGGCTGAGCAAGCCACAGGAAGCAAGCCCATACGCAGCACTTCTCCATGGCCTCTGGTCAGCTCCTGTCTCCAGGTTCCTGCCCTGTTTGAATTCTTGTCCTGACTTCCTTTGATGATGAACAGTAATATGGAAGTATAAGCCAAATAAACCCTCTCCTCCCCAACTTGCATTTTGGTCATGGTGTTTGATTGCCTCAATAGAACTCTAACTAAGAGACCCCTCTTCAACCCTGCATCCTATACTCCACTGCTACCTCAAGGCAGTTGTAGGATATTCACAGCATAGCTGAAATTGCTTAAATTGCTTTTGTTTTTATTCTTCCTGGGCTTATAGAGCCTGTGACAGTGAGATACCACAATCTCATTGTGCCATGATGGCCTGGGCTTATAGAGCCTGTGACAGTGAGATACCACAATCTCATTGTGCCATGATGGCCCATGACCTGAAACAGGTAGTGAGAGTTCAGCCTGGACTGTTTGTGTGCTGCAAAGTCTCCAGAGCGCAGAAGCACTCTGCTCCCTCTTTAAGAAAAACGTTTGCTTTGTTTTTCTATACAACTTGGCTAAATTGTTTTACCTATGTGTTAAGCCTTATTTTGGGAAACCAAGTCTGTATCTTCCTTAACAAATCGTCTGCTCTCTGTACCAATAACATGGGCGTTGTTTTCAACTATCAAGCCAAAACAGAAATCAATTTACAACCTGTTATTCAAATTAGACCAGCTGGGAATTCGTCTCTGTGCAGGGAGGTTTTATGACCATCCATTCTTAGAGTTGACAGTTGTTCAAGAAATATGTGTTCATTTTACCAATCAAAATTTTATTTATTAAGAAATTCCATGCACTTGGGAAGATGTATATAACTGAATAGGCTGGCTTTGTTGCAAATGAGTAACCCAGATCCCCGGAAGATATAAGAAAGGGCCAAGATGCCACTTTAAGTAATGAAATACTGGAATTTACTTTACCAGTGAGGTTAGGGATACTTAAAACCTTATTCTGGGCCATGAATCTATGACCTACCAAAAGCTGGGAGACATTCTACATGTCCGAGATAAAGCAATGATGTCTACAGGTTAAAATGATGAAATGTGCATGTAAGACTTGAGCAATTAGGAACAGACTGCAAGAAATCATTCCTCAGCTTTGCTCATCTCTATCGTTATTTTATACAGTGATGGAAAGATGTCACTTTCCTTTAGATAAGGAAGCATGTTTCTGGGGCTCACCGACCTGAGAAAGTGTTGCAAAATTCCTGAGACCCTAAAGAAAGGGGCCGCAGAACTTTTAAGTGGCTTTTTCTTTTCCTCTTGAAACCCTCTTGTATTCCTTTCCTTTCGCCTTATTCTCCACCATTCTTTTTGTGGTCAATTAGGTTGCCACCCAAACCCACAGTGACACCTGCTGGCTAATCAGAAATGTCCTGACTGCTGGAATCATCAAGTGAGGGCATGTGTTTAAGGATTATAACAACGGCTACTATAAAAATTCTTTCAAGCTGGAGACAGTGAAAAAAACCCGAGGGAATGTGGTAAGAGTATTTTGGAAGAGGACATTCTTCTTTTCAGGAGAATTCTCAGGAACTAAAGGTGGAAAATGTAAAGATTTTTTATTTCATAAAAATTGGCCAAAGGGACATTCTGTACCATGAGCCAATTATTTAGGTGTAAGATAAAAGTTATGCTAATCATTCACAGGAAGTCACTCTTTACAATGTTTCTCATCAATTTCATTTTCATTGCAAAAGGTGGCATGCAGCCATCCCGTAGCAAAATCCCCCAAAGATTTGAACCTGTCCACGAACATTAATTTCTTCTAACACAAGGATTAAGCTGTTAGACTTACAACGTTCCTTCTTATCATTCCCCAAATCTTCTCAACCTTTGAGGAAGGTTCTTTGCTGAAGAATATTTATATTTGCTCAATCACAGGTATTTATTTATACATGGGTGCTTTGGGCTAGGCACCATTTAAAGGATGTTTGCTTTCCTTCAAGAAAATCCATTTCTGATTTGAAAGGACAAATTTTAGTTTTAAAAAAGAGACAACAAGATTTTTTTTAACATGGGTACATTTTTTAAAAGATTGACACTTTTCATCCGAAGGTTAAATCCTAGGAAAACCTTCTCCATACACACGTGTTCATAGTTGAATCAAGAGGTTGTCCCCAAAGGCTTGCAGCAGCCAATGTGTGCTGGACAGAAATCTTGGCCTTCTTCATCCTCGCTGTGTGTTCTCGGAGCCAGGGCTTCAGTTAAGCATGACCTCAGAAGAAGAGTGATCCTTTCAGCATTTCCTGGTATTTGGGGAAAGGAATGTTTTATTTGACTGCAGATGTCACTTGGTTTACAAGAAGGATTTGGTAGCTCATTCATGCCAGTACTGCACTTACCCCGGATTTTTGCTCTGTAGGAAGAACACATGTCAGCGCTCACTGTTTGTTAAATGGAAAAGGTTCAGTACAGCAGAAGCTTCTATTATAAACATTGTGACTTCGTGCAATTTACAAAATGTTCTATCTCCATTAAACAATAAACCCTTGACCCCAGAGCTCAGTTTGAGGATTCGGTGATTTGAGAAGGTAGACATAATGGATAGTGATAATAAATGAAAGGGTTCAAGAGGTTAAGAAAAACTGTTTAATTATTTCTCTAGAGTGTGGGCTGCTGAAGCCTTGCGTGTCTGTCTGCTGTCGTCCTGGAGAAACGCTACGTGGAAGGAATCCTCCAGGGCAGGCCAGGCGGGCACAAAAGCAGGTTGCTGGCCCTCAACTATGTTTGTGAACTAATAGTCTCTAGATACCCTTCCATGTCTGAAGCTCTGCACTTCCTGCCAGGAGACCCCGTGCCAGTTCCTGGGCGCATCATCTGTTTTCCGAAGCGCTTGGATTGTTAGCATGAGAAATCCATTGCACATAGCTGCTTCCCAGCTGGGGCACTGGTGAGTGTAGCCTTTCTGCCTTATTTATTTGTTGAAAACTATGTTCTGTCCTCTCTTGGAAGTTCTCTTATGTAACTAGTCCTGGACACAAGCCCTTGGGCGCTCAGTCCCAGGCCGAAAGCCTGCTTGTCAGTGGAGGACCTCCTTCTGAGAAGACTCCTCACTTGAACTTTGCAAGGTCAGGGTGTCCGCCTGAGGGCAGAATGTGGCAGTTCTTGAAGTGTCCCCTTCTCCAAATCATGTGGCCGAGAAACAGATGAAGGCTGAAGACTTGGGCTTTGGTTGGAGAACTGGGCTAGAAGGCGTTCTGGGTGTAGCCTGAGGCCAGGTGAACACTGTCTGAGATCTGCCAGGATTCCTTCGCAAGTCCAGTGTGTTCAAAGCAAGAGCCAGCAAGGACTGCTTTGTAGGTCTCATCCAGAGTTTCAAGGCTGGAGGACAAGCCTGTTGTTGCCAGATGAAGGCAATCAGTTAGGGCTTCTTAGCCCTAGGCCCATCGCAAACACATTTACAGTAAACTGCTGTCTGTTTTGCTCCAGATCAGAGGCAGCTGGTCTGATGAACTTTGACTTCTGAACCCTAGCAGAAAAGCACTGTGAAGCTGTGAAATGGGGAAGAAAGGGAACTCGGCCTGGCTTTGATTGAAACACTACCGACATTTTTTTCCCCTGATAGTCTGAGGTGGGCAGAGCAGACACTAACAGTTTAATGAAAGAATGATAGCACTTTATTTAGTTGTGGTATTAATGTGGAAGGTGCCATTACCACTGTGATCCACCTTTCCTGGGTGTGTGTGAGCATCAGCATTTCGAGTAAGAAAGTTCTGGATTTCAGTGGTAGTCTACCACTTGGCAGTCTGGGTGAGGTTAACATCTCCAATCTGTAGCTTTCTGATCTGTAAAAGAGCAGTGAAAATGACCCCGATGTGGGACTGTTTTACAGATGAAATGATACCATGTTCCTCAGATAGTCAACATGTTGCTGGCAAGAGTCGGCTTCAGCTGGAAGTAGAAAGTCTTTGAGTTTGAAGCCAGCTCTGGTGATCAGTCTGTGTGGCCTCAGACAAAGGTGCAGATGCTACTCTTGGGTACCACTGAGGTGAATAACACAGTAAATAAAAGATTTCATTTTCTTACCTGCATGAGATTCAAATGAAATAATCATCCAAACTAAAAATGACTATATCCTAGGATCAAGTATCTTCATTTTTTCCCTAATGATACAGATGACTGCCCAATGAGAGGGGATTACAAACTCTACGTTCAGTCTGAAATACCCGAGTGGGAAAGCACAGGTGTGGGGACATTGGCTCCACCAAATGCCTGGTTCTCAAAAGAAAAAGCTCAGGGGAGTCAAAAGTCGGGGTGTAAAGGGCAGGATCTCTTGGCCACCATGCCTAACCTCTTCCCACAGAGGCAAGAAGCCGAGCACAGACAAGAAAGGCTAGTACTAGGCCAATGGAACATTTGCCTCTTCTATAAAACTTAGGAATATGACCCAAAGCACAGCAATAAAGATCAATAATATTTCAATGTAAGACTTTAAGGTAAAAGTTATTTAATGTAACCCCATAGTGGGCAAAACATAAGTTTAAAAGGAGATGAGACCGTGAGATCTTGGAGCGTCTGAGCCGGGTGTTCAGCTGAGACCAACAGTGCTGCGAATTCATCAAAAGAAACCCAGTTCTGCTGAAGCTGAATGGGCTGCCCAGGCTCTCAGTGGGGAAGCTCTTGAGCGCACAAGGCTGTTTCTGAGTGGCCTGCACCTCCAAAGATTTGTCTCCATGGCTGCTGTGTGTTAGAGATAGACAAGGCTCCCCTACTGTTTGAGAGATAATTTGAGAAGAAAACTCTGTGCTCTTCTGGGTTCTTTCAAAGCAATTTTAAACTCTCGGATTCAGAGGTTTAAAAAAAAATCACTTATCAAAAAGCTCCAGGGGGCTTCTTGAACTCAGATCTGGTATTTGCCATGCAATATTTTGATAAATGAGGGTTAAATGATTCCAAAATACACAGATTACATTTCCTTGAATATACATGGTTCTGGAAAATGAAAGGGAAATGCTGCTTTGAGAAAAATACATTCGGGCTCTGCTGAACCCAAGTATTTCAAGAATACAGCAGAGCTTGCCAACGCCCCAGTGCTCCTGGGCTCGTATAGCCTGGCTCTCTATTTGAGAATTCCTTCCAGCCCTCTTTTTCCCCAGGCATCTCTACTCATGACAGGAAGTCTGTAACTCAATTTTCCCTTCTGTAAATAAAAAGCATCTCCAAAATTGCACAGGTCTGCCATCTCCCCCACAGGAAAGAAAGGAAGACAAAAGCAGGTTTTCATGGTTTTATCATGATCCAGGGTGATTGTAGTAAGATCTTAGGTTCTAAGATGCCAGGTGGCCTTAGGGGCCTCCCTGATCACGGCATCAATTCTCGGGGACTCTTACTTTCCATTACAAAGCCTCGGGAAAATGACAGCAGCATTAAACATGGAATCTTTATTGAAATGTAAATATACATATGAACTAGTGGGCACTGTTCCGTCCAAATTTAAACATAAGTTACATGCTGCTCCTTTGAGTAGGGTGACGTTCTGACCAGGAGATCAAGGTAGCTGAATTAAATTAAACAAAAGTCATGTTTGGATGGGGCAATGGTTTTGCGAGAAGTGTCCACGATTTCCTAAATCTCCAGAGTAAGATTAAAATTTATGGAGCAGATAAATATTTTGTTTCTAAGTCAGGGGACTCGAAGTAGCCAACAATATATGGAAGTTTGAAGTTCTTGGGTTAGCAACTAGGTCAGCAGGACAAAGTTGAAATATTCCCATCTGCAGGTTTGTTTGATTCTCCCACTGCCGTGAGAAACTGGGCACATTCCTTCAACTTTGGAAGCAGTGAAGGAGCCCTATGCATTGAGGTTTGTGAATCAACAAAGAGGAATGGCGTTTAATATTTAAATATGTCTCATGTAGCCATTAAAGCTCTTTTACGAGTGTTAAAGCATTATTAAAGCAAGATGGGCGCTAGGTCCTGGGCTCTTTCCTGGCTCCCACAGTGCTAGTGAACTAGCAATGTCTCCTCACAATAGATGGCTGCCTCCAGCATCAAACTCACTGTGCCCATGCAGTTAAAAATTTCCAAGAAAAAAAAGTCAACCTGAAAATTATCCTAACCCAACAACTCCTTTTTCACTGTTTGAATAACCCTACCCCCCATTATTTAACATTGGAAAGATTGTAGGGGGCAGGATTAGAGGGATAAAGTAGGAAATATTGACCAATGAAAACTAAATGCATTGGTAATAGCCACACACACTAAAACCTAGCATCTAGTAGATCACTCGTATTATGTCCCTTGAAGGTATTTACCTTAGTTTACAGGCGGGTTGTGTCCACTCTGGTCTAAGTCATCTACTGTCACCAGAGAAACCCAAGGAAGGACTGGAGCAGGGAAAAGCAATGATGACGAAAGCCTGGCAAGCTAATAAAAGAAGATAAACACACTGCATAAGCGAGACATGTTTTAGATTTTATATGGCAAGTTGTTTGGGAAGTCCTGGTTATGAGTGATAGTCATACCTGCCAAAGCAAAAGCTTTACTACCACCCACTGCCAACCATAGTCCATAGAGAAACAGCCGCACAAAGGGTTGCTAGAGTATTCATATATGTAAACACTCTCAAACTCCCTTTCCTCCCCTGACTCCAAACAAGACAGTCTCCTACACTTATCTGCCATCAGAACAACATTCAGCACCAAAAGTTATTGGCAGACAACCCACACATTATGAGAATCAAACACAAATTTCTGTGGGTTCCACATCATACATTCAACACAAAACAGTGTGACAGCCTATCTTTGCATCACATTTAACAACTGACTAGTTCCATGAAGCACCTATTAAGATGCAAATAATAAGAGACTGCATCTTATAGGTCTCTGAGTTCTGGTTGTAACTTTTTTCAATGGGCATTGATAACGAAGGAGAAATCAGTTCCTGGTGGGTTTTTCCAAACTACACTTTAGTGTCAAAGCATTTAGAAAAAAAATTCAGAAAAATTGTAGCAAGAAGCTGCCATACTGTTGGTGTCTTCCCATTCGCTTATGCTGTGATGCCATCACTCATACTGTCAAAACACTCAACAACCTGTTGCTGTCAAGATGCACTGGGTCTAGGGGAGTGGAGGCATTCATTTAAGGCGCACCTGGTCCAGGTTAACTGGAATCAAAAGAAAGAAATCAGGAACTGAGTAGGTGTGTCATGGGTCAGTCTGTGTGTGCATGTATGTTCATGTGTCTGTCTCTGTTTCCTTTAGGGAATGCACTGACCCTTAATCAAACCTTCCCAATGCATCTCTGTTTCATCTACCTCATCTTCTTGGTCCCCAGTCCCAATTTCAGCATTATTCCCGAGTGTGTCTTATTACATTTTGAGTAGCTTTCCAAAGCTAACCAGCCCAATCTCTGATTCTTCCTAATTCTAAACTCTAACATAAGAGCAGAAAAGGGGATCACTTTCAACCTGACACCCTTGTTACAGGTCATTAGCAAGCCTAGGGGCATGGGATCCCATATATCTTATCTACTCAGCCAAATCTTGGTAGACAGATGAGTCATTGAACTCTGCATTCTGAGAAGGAGCTAGCTATACCAGCTCCCATGGCAATGCAGATGGAAAATCCTAAAGTAACAACACTGTCTTCAGCGTCTTCTCTCAGAATTCTGCTGTAAGTGACTGCTTAGTTTCTTGCCAGCTTCTCAAACTCCACCTTAAGCATTCCAGAAAGAAGTGGAGAGCATTCCTCTGTGGTACAGCTATCCTCTTAAACCACTCCAGAAGAAGAAAACTGGAGCAGAAGAATTCAAGTGTGAACACCTTTCCAAACACACTATTTAGACCATATTGGGTCTCAGAGAACTTAACAGAATTTAAGATGGCAAGTTGAAAACAGCTATTCTCCTTGTCCTCAGCTAAGACAGCGAGTAGTTTGGTGACTCAAAAATTATTCTCAAATATGTCTGCTTTTACAAGTACATGCATTGAAAATTACTCAGTTAATACAGTAAAATAGACTGGATAGAACTTCAGAGACTAGAAATGAACAGTGATGGTGTCAATTTTGATTGAAGACCCTGACAGTTCCTATTTGCAGTTTAGCATTAGAGCTGTAATTCATTGCCTGTTAGCACATATCAATGCCTAGTTATAAAACTTTTCATAGAGTTTGCAATGAGAGGCTGTGATGATTAGCATCCCATAAAAGTGTGACTATCTGAGAGGCTATGCTGTAGTACACACCTCATCAAGCTTTCTTCTCTAGTCTTAAGAATGCCTTTAAAGATCAACACTAGACCTCAATTATACCTCAATTGCCAACAAAAAAAAATGGAGCCATATTAACAGAGCTGTGAAAATGCTCTCTGCTTTAAATTGCTTGAACAACTGGTCAGTGGGAAGAGTTCAGTCACTTAAGATATGACTTCATCAAGTGAAAATTCTTTCACATTTAAAAGACTAAAAGATGGAGAAAAAGTCAACCCTGATTGAGCTGTTTGCAAAGTAGACTAGATTGCTAAATGTGTGGTGTGAATTTGGTAGTCAACACAGAGAGAAGTGAGATGTCCGCATGTAAGGATCCAGGATCACACGGGAGTATATCACCGTGGTCTCAGTAAATTACAGAAGACCCAGTAGTAAAACCATCTGATACAGTCACCCTGTCCAAAGAGCACAATTAAGTCCCTACAAATTTGGTTTGAATTCCACTAGAGAATGAATTGGAATTGAAATGAACCCAACAGATGTGAAATAATTCTACTCTTTTCCATAATAAAACTAAATGTCATATAAAAAAACACTATTTTAAATACTTGAAGCTTTGGGGATAACCTCAAACTAGTCAAATATAAAAATGTAAAGAAAAAATGTGGTAAAATTTCAGAAACAATAGTAACCACAAAAATTCCAAGACCATTAAAAGCTGAAGCCACATTTATTTTTGTTATGATGTGTTTTGCAATCTTTATAATGGTGCCCATAAAGGTCAACTTAGACTGTTCCTCTTATGCTGTTTTTTATTTTAAATAATTCCTTGAGTTTCCATCTACAGACACATTTTGATAAATTCTTTACCTTGAACTTTGTATTTGTGAAAAATTCCCTTTCCACCAAAACAGAACTAATTTTCAGTGTCTTAGCATCTCCCAGGTAGGTTATGCTCATTTCTTTTCAACATTTCTTGGTTTGCCTGAAGTTTCTTCTGACTTTAGATGAAAGCAGCACAGAAGAGAAGCAGCTAGAAACTTGATGTGGAGTGCTAAAGCCCACCCTATCACAGTCTCTCTTCAGAAAGAGAAAGAAACGAGGGTTTTCAGTTCTGTGGCTCATCACTGGCTGCATGGACTCCAATCCAGCCCTCATCTTCTGACTTGGTTTTCTTTCCGTTTGTCGATCTTCCACAAACACTCAATAGCCATCTTCAACTCCCACCATCTCCTCTTCATCATATTGTACAGAAGAAACAAAACTAACTCAGGCTGGGTCCCCATCTTGGGTGAGTGTGTGGAATGTCAGACATGGACCCAACCATTATCCATGAAGCAACCTCAGATAAGAGCTGCCACAGAAAGGAATTCACAGGAATAGGCAGGAGCAGATTGGATCCAGGTTCCAGGACTCAGAAATGCTTTGAAGTGTGTCATTTGAGAGTGGGTAAGAAGATTTCAGAAGATGGCTTGAATCTTGAAGATTATCTTATTCTGTCAAAATAGTCAAGTTTGTTAAAATGTAGTCTAGGGCTGGCAAGATGACTCAGTGGGTAGCCATGCCTGCTGCCAAGACTGAACCACTGAGTTCCATCTCCAGCAACTAACCACATGGTAGAAGGAGATAACCAACTCCCACAAATTGCCCTTTGACCCCCCCAACACATATCTTAGCATGCGTGCATACACATACACACATACACAAAATAAAGTAATAAAAAGTAATGTAAAAACATTGTAGATTACACCCACTTAGAAAGTTACTTCAGACTTAACCATTAAGCCTTCAGACATCAAATGCATTGTATCAGCCCTCTGCCCAATTTATTTTTATAAATAAATCTGGTGTCAACACAATGTTTTAATTATTTTTGAGCATTAAAGGAAGACACTTTCATGGTTTATTTTTACCTGTAAAAATAGAATCAGACAATTGAAGACTGCTGTAGACACATGGTTGTCAGTGGTGGAATTGAGACCGAAGCCCCATCCTCAGCTCTGCCACCCCACCTTTTGTTTCTATGCCACCATACTGTCTTTACAAGCTTACTACTCTAAAACCCTTTTTACATGCATGGCTCAAGCTGGAAGGAGGATGGATCAAGGTCATGAACTTCAGAATACCCCTACACAGCCACTGTCAACCCAGGAGCCACAGCTGCCACACACTGGGGATCCATTCACTGGCTGCTATCGCAACTATGATCAGCAGCCTGATGCTATCAGGCAGTGCCCTCCAGATACAACCCACAGAGCATGCGCACACACTCCCTTCTTTCCGGGGAAAGCTAGAAACACCTGGATCGTGTTAGCTCTCTTCTGCCCTTCTACAGCTGGTGTTTATGCTTTTCCCCTCTTAAGGAGTTGACAATCTGGAAAAATTTTGAGACTCAGCCAAGAAGACAAGAGCTTTTCATTTCGAGCACACGCATTTCTCTGTGTCCTGGCAAAGCAAGAGGGAGAGGGAGATGGAAATTATTCCTTATGATGTAAAATTAAAAATGTGACAAAAAAAAAAAAACAGGTCTGGGTAAAGTGCTTGCTGTACACGTGTGAGGACTTGAATTCAGATCTCCAGAGCACACCACAGTAGGGCATGGGAGCGCTCCCAGCACCCTTTAGGGAGATGCTGAGAAGCAGAAAGAGAAGCTCACAGGCCAGCCAGCCTGGCATGAAGAGTGAAAAACACCAGGAGATCCTGTTTCAAACAAGGTGGAATGTGAGTGCTGACGCTCAAGGATGTCCTTCAGGGTCCAATCTACACTATGGTGCTCCATCCTACCCTCATACATACATAACTGCACACACATATAAACACATCACAGCACACACACACCAAAAATAGAAAGTAAGGAGGAAAAGAAATCTTATTTTCTTCATAAACAATCCTCTTCGTACAGCAAATGACTGCATTTCTCTTTTTATTCTTCCTCCTCCATCTCCTTTTCTCCCCACCCCCACCCCTCCTCCTTTTTGTCCCTCCCTGTTTGTTCTTTTGAGAGAGTTTCACTATGAACCCTGGCTGGCCTTTAACTCACGATGTAGACCAGGCCAACCTCTAACTCACAGTGGTCCTCCTGTCTTGTCTTACAGGCATGTACCACCAAGCCCAGCTTGTGGCTGCATTTCTCTAATAGCTTTGGTGAGTAGTGCCCAGTAAATCCGACTGCCTGTGCTCCACCCGGGCCATCTGCTGTGTGGGCCTCACAGCTGTGTCTCCATGCTGAGACACCCCAGCCTCTCTCAATGGGACACTTGAAAATCTCACTCCAAGCAGAGGGCAGGGGGCCAGGGGTGGAGTGGCCCTGCTTGCTCTGTAGTACACAATTTTTCTGCTTCAAAAACTTCTGATGTCAAGTTAGTCATCGATTTAGATACTTTTTTCCATGAGCCTGGACTCCTGAATATAATTCATAGATGTGAAATGCTCAAACCATGGGAAGAGCCACTGTTTCCACTACAGAAAGCAAGCCAGAGGAGTTCAGAACCAGCTCCATATTAACCAAATGCCACTGCCCTACCCAGGCTTAGAGCTGAAAGCAACTGCACTGAAAACCAGAAAACAAAGCTCGCTGCCAGAGGGAGATGAAAAGTCTAAGAGGGAGTGCGAAACAGGCTTTCTGGAGTAAGAACAGGCCCAGGTTTGTCCCTGGGTTAGTTGTGAGCAGAAAGCAACCGCTCCTTACTCCTCACTCAGCCACAGAGAGAAGCCAAGTCCACCTGCTGCTGTCTGAGCTGCTGGGCCAAACTATTACATATACTAATTTCCCATCAAATCTAGCTCAGTGCTGGTGGGCGACTAAAGATGCAGGGCCAGATGTGCCTCTTAGTAAGACGTCTTCTCTTGGGTTGAGACTGTAGTGCAGGAGAAGAGCACTTGCCTAAAAGGCAGAAGGTCCTGGGTTTGTCAATCGGTACTGAAAAAGCAAATACATTTATAACGTTTCTTTCCATACGGACAATCCAGCTATGTGTTGAATCTACCCGACAGTATATTTTAATCATTTTTCTACACCTACCAGCTGTCTTCGACCAGTCAGTGGCCAGTTGACGATAAACAGGCTCCCTGCTGCACCTCATTCTTAGAACTGTCCCGACTTTCATCTGTTACTCAACTCATTTTCTGTCCTTCATTTCCACCCAGACTCTAACTCCTATTTGCCTCCTCTGGGCCCAAGGTGCAGCTGGCCCTTTGGCTTTAATGGCAGCATTCACTCACGCTGCTTTTAAAAGTCTGTTCTGTTTAACCCAGCAGGACAGAGTCCCTCTTTGACTTTTCTACTTCTCAGCACCAGTAGAAGCTTCTTCTATGCCCCACCTAGTCCCAGTTATCAAGATGCCAACTGCAGCCCTGGCCTGGCAGAGTCCTATGGAGATGGGAGTGGGGAGTGTGAGCCTTGCCACACTGCACAGCAGTGATGAATAATTAGTATACAAATAACAAAACCAGAAAGAGAAAGTAGTGACTGATAACTGTTGCCATTTAACTCAGGTGTAGCTGTATACACGGTGTGCATGTATATATGCATGTGTGTATACATATGTGTGCATGTGTATATGCATGTGTGTGTGCATGTGTATATGCCATGCCACGTCCATGTCTGTGTGCATGTCTGTATGTGTGTACATTCATGTGTATATGCATGTGTATATCTCTGTGTGTGTGTGTGTGTGCACATGTGTGTGTTTGCCTACACATGTGACCTCATGTGGTGGCCAGAGGCTAAAGTTGGGAATTTTTATCTACCACTGTTTTGTTGAAGCAGGTCTCTCACAGAAACCTGGCTCTCACCAGCTGACTCAAGCGGCTGGCCACTGAGCTCAGTGATCTGCTTCCTCTACCCACCTGCCACCTTTATGGGGGCTGGAGGTCTGAGCTCAAGTCCTCACGCTGTACAGCAATAGTGTTCCCAGCGAGCCATCTGCACAGCCGTCTGTTGCCACTCTTGGAAGACACTTTAAACTTTCTCTGCCTCCCATGAGACAATGAGGATAATATTATCATCCTCAGCATTTCAGATTTCAGAATGTAACCATTGCCGGGACCACAAACAAACAGCCATTAGGAAAGCATACGTTCAGAGTGTAATCATTGCCGGGATCACAGACAAACAAAAGCCATTAGGAAAGCATATGTAATGTGCTCATAAATTTCGGTTAGAATGCGAGAAATATTCAAGAGTAAGGCACATTCTTGTTGGCAGGGATAGAAAGCACTGCAGCCACTATGGAGGTTTCTCAAAGCCAACAAGACCTGGTCCAGCTCCACCCTCCTGGGTGGACACCCTAAGAAATGCAGCTCAGAAGCGCACAGAGGTGCTTATACACCCATGTTTGCTGCAGCACTAGTCACGACAGCAGAGATTCCCATCGGTTGATGAATGGGTAAATTACGCTGTAAGCATATATAATGGAGTATTACTTAGCCATAAAGATGTGTGAAATTATGTTTGTAGGAAAATGGATGGAACTGAAGATCATTAAACTAAGTAAAACAAGAAAAGCTCAGATAAGTATCACATTTTCTCATATATGAAATATTATATATCATTTAATATTTTATAAATTACATATATTTATATATTAGGGTTTGAAAGTAGAAATAGCAGTGATTGGGAAGAGGAGGGGACCAGTAGGAAAGAGTGGAGGAAACAGAGAGAGAAATGGATGGAATCTGATCAAATTTTTTATAGACGCATATGAAAGCATTGAATGAAACCCATTATTGTGCATAACTAAGACACAGTAATAAAGCATTTTTAAAGAAGTAACTATTGCCTTTAAAAAAGGAAAGGCATGACACACACACTCCATTCTATCAGAGAAAGCTTTCTACAGGATATTAGGACTTTTAGCTAGCGGTGCTGTGGTTTAGAAAGCCTGGCAACAGAGGTAACTCCCCAGGTGCCTGAGTACACAGGATTTGAAGGGGCATGGAGTGATGCTGGCATGGAAAGATGTCATAGAGGGAAGCCATGGGGAGAGAAGAACAATGATTAGATGCTGGACCCAGCGTACACCCGTTCCCACCTGGCTTCACACAGACATTGTCTGTAGCTGCCCATGCCCTGTCAGAAAGTTTGCCCAGCATGAAGTACAGCTTCGCGGGGGAAGTCTTGATGGTCACCAGAGAAAAGTGTGCCTTTGACCCCTACTGCAGTCTGCGTGCTGAGCCAGCTAGGCCACCACAGCAACCGTTCCTGCCAGAAGTGCGGTTCCTGACACCCGCTGCAACCTAGAAGGGTCAGAGGCGGTGGGACGTGCCTGTGATCTCAGCACTCCTACAGGGACACGGGAAGCAGAGAAAGAAGATTCTCGGAAGCTCAAAGGCCAGCAGCCTAGGCGTGTGCTGTGCAGTGTCACAAAGAGACGCCCTGCCTCAAAGCGGGAAGGCAAGAACCAATCCCTGAAAGCTGTCTTCTGACATCTGTGGATGCCATGGTACAGGTGCGCTCTCTCTCTCTCTCTCTCTCTTTCTCTCTCTCTCTCTCACACACACACACACACACACTAACTAACTGAACTAATTCAGTTTACAGACAATCGCCAGCTGAGGATGTACCCCTTCGTCCCCATTCTTCCCCTGTTGCTCTGTCAATCTCTCTCCTCCACTATTGTCTTTCATGTGACACTTCCCATTCAAATGACAGCACAGTTTGCCTCAGCTTTAGTTTCTAGGCTAACAGCAAACTAACAAAACTTATTGCAAAATTTTATAACAAACCTGGAATTGGAACTTAAGTCTAGGCCTGGCAAGATGGCTCAGAGGACAGGTGCACTTGCTGCCAAGGCTTAGGATCCAAATTCCATCCCTAGGACCTACATGGGGGAATGAGATACTTACTCTTTCAAGTTGTCTTCTGACATACCTACGCACACACATCTATCTTATTTACACACACACACACAGAGCAAAGTGGAGTCTGTCTGTCTATAAAATACACTATGGCCAAGATGGGAACATGGTCAGGGGTTGGGCACTTCCCTGGCACCCTTGAGATTTTAGATTCAGTTCAATCCCTAGCACTGAAAAATGAATTAAATATCTACCATGACCATTAGGTGAAACTTATACCTTAACAGCATTCTAAAAATTAGTGACAATCCACTTTTTTCAAAAAAAAATCTTTCTTTTCATGCAAATGGACCCAAATGAATAACCAACGCAAAAACATCCTGAACTGAACAAATCTGCAGTTTCCAGCCCCATGAAGCCCTGGGCTTGGTCTCCTGTCAGTCACGCGAGGATGATGAAGTGCTCAGAGTCATCACTTGGGTAGCCCTCCCACCTCCACCCCATCTGCCATTAAAACCACTATAAAATTTTATGTGATTGAAATAGAGATTAAGGGTAGCTTTGGACTGGAAAAGAAGTTCCTTGTCCAAATCCCTGAGCCTGGCCAAGAGGTGTGTGGAAGTAGAGCAACACTGTCCAACTATGCCTTGATCATGACGTTGGCAGCAGGAGACTCGGTGACCCAAAACACATCTGTGAGCATTGAAGTCACTTCAGCTTCTAAAGCTCCACCCACCTTTCCCAGCTGCCAACAGCAAAAGTTCCTCCAGGCCATGGGTTTCGTGAAGATAAGTGCCACGCATCAGAACGATGCTGTTCATAAGAAACCCTCGCCACCGAAGAGCTCCACCTTCCTGTGAAGTCATTATTGCTCGAAGACCAGACTCACACGCATTTTCTTTCCTTTAAAAATAGAATTCTGCTATTTCCTTTAAAAATAGAAATAGGTTTTAAGGAATCTGGTTATTTGGAACAGAAAAAAAAGTAAATTGGTTTTGGCCTACTTAGTTTCTGTTGTTGTTGTTGTTTTGGTTTTGTCTTAACTTGGAGTGTTTCATTTTGTTTACTTTGACTTTAGCGTTCCTTGGCTACAAGTCACTTCAACACGGCCAAGTGATCCCCATGTCATCCAAAGTGCATAAAGCAAAACACTTTCAGAGAGCTCCAAGAAGGGACGATGATCCATTCGGTCACCCTCTGGAAGGTCTTGTGTTTATAACGAACCCAGATTCTTTTTAATTTTAATTTTAATTTAGTCCTTGAAGATGTCCTGCATGTGTAAAATGCACCTCTCATTCTGCCTCTTATTCCCACTAAGATCCCCTTAAATCTCTCCGCCAACTTCATGTTCTCCTTTCCCAGGGGTTTAGTCACTTATTTCACTTTCTAATTTAATACATCTTATTCGTGTAAAGGAGTGTGTGTGTGTGTGTGTGTGTGTGTGAGAGAGAGAGAGAGAGAGAGAGAGAGAGCGCACATGCGTGCATGAGCCCTGGGTAGTTAGCCTACTCACACCACAGCAATTGTGTGAAAGTCAGAGGGTCCTGGGATATTGAACTCAGGTCAGGAGACTTGGCAGCAATCGCTTTGCCCATAGATCCATCTGTCAAGGTCACTACTTATTTTTTTTTAACCCACTGTGTCTAATTAGTGCTTCCTATACATATATAAAGGCCTGGGATTATCCCTGGGGCATAAGGACCCTACCAATGGCTACACTCCTAAAGAAAAATGACTCTCTCTTCCCCAGAAGTCACAAACTGGAATTACCGCCTCAGCTGGTGGTGCAACTTCTCCTCTCTCCATGCTGGAAATTTGTAACTGGCTTAATCTTGTGTAGTTCTTGCATAGGTAACGGAAACTACTGTGATTTAATGTGTCCAACCATGGCATATCCAGGGACCACTCAGAGCTCCTCCCCTCTACCTCATACATCTTTCTGCCCCCTCTTCCATGACGCTCCTTGGACCTTGGGAAGAGGATTGATATAGAGGTTCTACCTACAGCTAAGCACACACAGCTATTTATTCTCGGCACTTAGAACAGCAGGTTCATCTCTACACTAGGCATTACACACTGCAGTAAGGAGCTCTTTTGACAGTACTGAAGCAGCGCAAATCAATGGACATAAAAATAGCTATTTAGAAGACAGCTTAATACACAGCGTTTAGAAAACACAATATGAGTAGGTTCTAGCATAGGGTCTGTGACTTCCACAGCCATGGAAGTCTTGGAAGTTTGTACCAGGCACAAATTTGTGAAGCAAACCTCAAACCCAATCAAGAGAATGGTTGGTTCCCCCATAGATAATCATGTCACTGTCGCACCAGTTGCTCACCTCGCCTGGAAGGTCGGTGTCAAAGCATGGCAGGTCTAGCAGTAGATAAGTCGATTGTGCCTTTTCTCCCCCAGCAGCCTGCAGAACACCTTCAGGCACTACGAAAGCTACCAGCAGGGAGTGTTTCCTGGCTCATTCAAATACGATTTTTCTATGCTCTGCATCAGCATATATGGTGTCTTCAGCAATCGGGTCTCACCTCTGGTTGTGGTGGGAAACCAAGAGCAATGGTAACAACTTGCATTGTTTGGGTACCTCTGGGGCCTCTCTGACCATTAACTGGTAGGGTTGTAACTTATGCCTGGTACTGAGATTTTCATTTAATAGCCCACGTCATCTGTGAGCATCATTCTTTACTAATGTGGAGGTGCTTCGTTGAAATTCTTTTTTTTAAAAAAGTCATACTTTTAAATAGCTTACAGACTAGCGGGGTTTTGTTATAGCATCATCGTGCATCCTTAATTTTGGTTAGCTCACCTCTTTTTCTTCCCCTCCACATCCTAACCCCACTTAACCCCACTTAAGAAAAAGGTTCCAGTATCCTCCCTCCTTCATCTAAATCACATGTCCTGCTACAACCTCATTGTATGCTTTTTTCAGTCGAGCTGTAGCATCATAGGTTCCCAAGTAGTGTCTTTATACACATTTGAATTTGCTTAAGCCTCCCCTGGGTGGCTCATTTCTACATCTCCATCACTCGACTCCATGCTTGGTCCTTCTGTCCCTAGTATTCCCCCTTTCTACTTATATCTTACTGTATTATGCTATCCCACCTCTTTAAGTGTATCCTGTCCTTCCAACTTCCCCTCTCCCTATCAATGGCCCAGTTTCAGTTTTCCAGCTTCCACGTGTATTTGTGAGCAGAGCAGCAGTCTCTATGACTGAGGAAGGATTTCTGCTGTAGAATATTGAATCCTTCAGGCATGTGTCCAGGGTGGGATAGTTGAGTCAAATGATAGGCCTATTTATAGTTTTTATATTTTTGAGAAACCTCAGCTTGACTTCCAGATTGTCTGCATGAGTTCGTACTCCCACCAGCGATGTGTGAGTGTCCCCTTTCCCTGCGTCCTCACCAACATTTGCTCTGTCATTTGTTTTCTTGGTGCTGACCATGCTGACGGGAGCGAGGCGGACTCTTACTGTGCTTTTAATCTGCCATATCTGGTGATTACAGATGTTGAACACTTTTTTAAATGTTCATTAGTTGTTTGTATTTCTTATTTTGAAAACTGTCTGTCTAGTTCCATTGCGCAGTTTTCAGTTGTTTGTTTCTTTGGTGTTTAGCTTTGTGAGTTCTTTGTATATTCCTACACTAATCTTGTCAGATGTCTAACTTGCAGATTCCTCCCATTCCATGGGCTCCCTATTCACTTGACTGACCACTTCCTTTGCTTTACACAAGTGTTTTGGTTTCATGAGGTCTCATTTGTCAGTTCTTGGTCTTATTCTCTGAGCAACCACCATCCTGCTCTGTGCTTTCCTATGCTTAGGGGTCGTTTTCCTCTAGCATGTTCAGGATATTAGATTTTATGTTGAAGTCCTTGATCCATTTGGAGTTGAGTTTTGTGCAGAGTAAAGGTCTAAGGATATAGGTTTGTGTCCCTGCGTGTTGAAATACAGGTTTTCTATCGCTTAGATGTTATCTATCTTCTAATGGATAGTTTTGGTGTTCTTGTTAACGATCCAAAAGCTGTAGTTACATGGGGTCCACGTGGCTATAAGGGACCCATGTCCGGGTCCACTAGTCAATTCTATCATCAATCTCTGTGTCTGCTTTTGTGCTAGTACCACATGACTTTTATTAATGTGTTTTGTAGCCAGTTATGATGGCTCCTCCTGCTCTATCCTTTTGTTCAAGCTTGCTTTAGTGATCCGTGGTCCTTTGTGCTCCCACATAAAATTTGAGAATTTTTGGTTTAGTTTGGTTCTTTTTCTATGGCTGTTGAGTAAAGGTTCTAGACTTTTCACTACATTTTCACAGATTTATTTCATTGTTTATTCTTTTACTCAGACAGGGTCTCATGCATGTCATACTGGCCTGGAACTCAATATGTAGCCAGGGATAACCATTAATTTATGGTTTTCCTGCCTCCATCTCTCAAGTGCTGGGTTTACAGGTATGTACCATTACATATGGTTTTAAGCAGCATTGAGGATTAACCCAGGGCTTCATGCACGCTAAGCAAGTCTAGTGGAGCCTACGATTCCTCAAGTGTCAGTCAGCATTGATTGTGAGTCAAGTCTCAGAAGGAGAAAAAGCCAGGGACAAGCTTCCACCTGCTGCCTCCCTAGTGAAAATCTCCACAGATTTGTCAATCTGACAAAGAGCTCTCTGAGCATGTGTGCCCACGTGTGTCTAGCTGGAGCACACGCTTGGTCAGCACATTCTCCTGGCATTCGCAGGGTTGTGGGGTAGCCTTAAAAGGTCATTTCAGACACTGGTAACAAGGTCATTTCAGACACTGGTAAATTCTCTTCAAAAGAAAATAGCATACTAGGATAATGAGGGAAGAGAACTTGTGAGCTTCTCAGGAAAGGATTATTTGAGTTTAATTGATATCTTCATTAATTAAGAATAGAACAACCCATCCATGCTGAGATCTGGTGTGGTTGTGGGGGAGTAAGTGGATGGGCTCCTGTAAGATGATCTGAGGGACAAAGATGGGATCCAGGTCACAAAGGACTGACTATGGCACTTGGATTTCACTCTTGTGGCAGTGGCAAGCCACCAGAAAGTGACATCAGGGGACTGATGTGGTCTGGGTTGCTTTTTACCATTACTCTGACTGCAGTGTAGATCACAGGTGTCAGCAGCCAAAGACAGAAGCCACAGTGCTCCCATCTTCAGATGCTTAGGGTCTAGGGAGAGCAAATAGCAACTTGAGCAGCAGCATAACTCGAAATACGTGTTTACATGATGTGATCAAGGTGTAGATGCTTGCATGTAAACATACATTTATATGGACCTGCACACCATAAGTATGGCACAGTGTTTCTACTATGAGAGCGTTAGTTAACTAGAGAGCAATCTTTGATAGCCAAGTATGGATCAACTTGCAGAATAATTGTTAAAGAACAATATAGTAAAAAAGTTTACTTGTCATTATAAGTCTTCCAGATAGCCTGAAGATAAGTCAAAAGTCAATTATTTCTACTTATATCATTGGATCTAAATGATAATTGAGTTGGCACTTATATCACCTATGGGAATGGGCCCCCTTTCCAGCTGTGAGAAGTACTATGGGAACTTGTCACAGACTGAGTCTGTGTCCATTTTGTGGCTTGCTACTAAGCCACACAGAACAACTAGCAAAATAAGTGAGGGACTTCACCAAGTTACTAAGCAGGAGAAAAATAAAAGTTAGCTCACAGACATTTTGTCTTTGTGTTATATTTATTAATGTTTTGAAGACAGTCTACAGTTGTTTGGAACACAGGTGTAAGGGCCCA
This sequence comes from Ondatra zibethicus, assembly GCA_004026605.1. Lineage (NCBI taxonomy): Eukaryota > Metazoa > Chordata > Mammalia > Rodentia > Cricetidae > Ondatra > Ondatra zibethicus. Next base: position 66,910 of record PVIU01005813.1, read on the forward strand.
CTCACACCAAGGTTTAAACATTGGTTTTCTATGCAGATGGATAAGCCATCAATCACTTGGTCTGAGGTGGAAACCCCTTTGCTTTAGTCATCAACGTTCCCAAGTGTAATCTCACCTGTGAGAAGCGGGGAGATTTCTGGCTTTCAAAGGTGTGACCTGATATTGAGAAATAACATGAACTTATTATAGATAAGCTTTATAACATCAGGAAAGAACCCTGGCCTTTCTAACAAATGAGAACCACTGGACTCCATGAGCCAGACCCTGTCTTGCTCAGAGTCACCACATATGATAGTCAAAGAAATGTGACCAATTTAGGAAAGTCAACCTGTTCCTGAAACATCCTTGCTAGGCTGGGTAACACACTAGCGGTCCTGATCCTTGTCGTAATCACTCTTATTCCCATTTCATGAACTTCAAGGAGAATTGTTATCGTGTTATAGCCATTGAGCGGGGGTAAGCTTTGAAGACATTCGCCTTTCTTTGTCTTTCCATTCCTTGTCACCAAAGCTTCAGTGTGGCTCCACCCAGCTTTCACCTACTCACTGCTCTCACTTCTGAAACACAGTGGGCGACTCCAGCCGATAGTGGGGACAGTAGGTGCTGCCACACCGCAAGGAAGCACAGGCAATGATATCATTCATCTTTCCTGGGGCTGACTCCTATATAATTGTCACCCAGAGTTCTAGAAAGTGTGAATATATATCCTTGTCTATGTGTGTTTTCAAAAATAGAGCATAATTTTGAGGAGCAGTCTCTAGACCTACATTATCCAGATTCAGGCTTCACATTACTTAATTAAGTTTGGAGCCATCTTGGGAAAGTTAAGTTCTCTGTGTTTTTTATTTGAAACAGCAATACTACTCATAAGTTCTTGTGGTGGATGAACGAGTTGACACATGGCAAGCGCTTGGAGCTGTTCATCGTGCATAGTGATAGCAATCTAAATGTTGGCCATCATCGCTGCTGTTCTAATCCTACAAAGATACGACACTCCAAACCAGGAAAGAAGCTAGACAGTTTTATCCTGATATGAGTCCCTATTAAAGAAAGACACGCTCATCCTCAACGATTCCTCTTCACACTTTCAACAAAAAAAATTCTTCCGTTAGCATATGTTGAGGAGTTACTATGTGGCAAGCACTGTTTATATATCATGTGTGAACAAGCCATCATAATAAGCCTGACAGACAAGGTCTCTGGAGTTAAGTAGCTTGCATTCTAGTGGATTGTGTGTTATTCATGAGTCATCCGGGTTATAGATTGCTTCAAAAAAGTTTCAAAGAAGAATCAGTCTCAAAGAATGAACTAAAAGAAAAAGACAAGCTTATGTATTCAGTTTTTCTGCCCATAGGAAAGAGATTAGCATGTCAGCATTTGACCTGTCATTCTTTGCGGTTTCCATGACTCTCCCCGCAGTGCTCGGCTGCTTTGTCAAGGTGTCTGAGCATAGACCAGGCACACTATCAGCTTCCTAAGCTCAGCAACACACTTGACTGCGAAACACAAGCTCTGAAGAGTGTGAGTGAGGCTCAAATGAGATTCTAAGGATATTCATCATTGGGTTACCTTTAAACAAGAAGAGAAAGAAATTTCAAATTGGGCTTAGCTACAATTTCACCTTCACTAAGCGGTTTCAGCACAAAGCACATACCAAGAAGGATGGATGTGGCAAAGTGGTGCAACACCCATTTACATTTGGAAAATCTTAATGCTGAATCTTAGGGTAAGCTGAAGGTGCCTGATTGTAGATCGATAGTCTGGATCTCAGTCCCATGAGTTCCACACAGGACCTTAGCTTCCACCTCTGGATAATAGAGCAAGACTTCCCACATTTTTGATCCCAAACTCAGCTTCAGATCAAGGTCACTGCAGAAGATGGAGCAGGATGCCAGTCCTGATGTTAGGTTGCTGACTGGTTTTACTTCAACTGGACAAAAGCTGGAGTCATTTTGGAAGAAGGAGCCTCCACTGTGAAAATGTTCCTACTATATTGGCCTGTGGGCAAGCCTGTAGTGCATTTTCTTGATTGATGGTTGATGTATGTATTGGGGGTAGCTCACGGTGAGAGGGGCTGCCCGGGGCTAATGATCCTGAGTGTAATAATACAGTGAACAAACCAGTCAGCAGCATTCCTCCATGCCCTGCATCAGGGGCTGCTTCCAGGCTCCTGCCCTGAATTCCTAACCTAGCTTTCTTTAGTGATGGATTTATAATATGAAAGGTGTAATAAGCCCTTTCCTCCCCAAGTTGCTTCTGGTCATGGCGTTTTATTACAGCAATAGAAACCCTAGCTAAGACACTCGGCATGGATCCTGCGGAGGTGATCAGAGGACCGCCTTAGCCAACAATTTTCTCTCAGAACTTGGTCTTGTGGAAGCTGGACCAGCAGTCTTTATAACACTATTGTCACTGTGTCTGAGGCTAGAATTTGAAGACCATGGCAATGCCAAGAGAGAGTAAGTGCAGGCCAGAAGCAGGGGCACAGCTGGAGTTGCACAAGTATAGAACAAAACCCATGACTAATCTTGGTGCTTGACAAAAAGCAGGAAACTTTCTCACAAAACTAAACTCACCTGACCCAGTTTTGAGAAAAATGAAGGAGAATCCAGGAAAAGAGAGCTATAGCACACTTGGCAACTGCTTGGCCCCAACAAAGGAGGCTCAGATGATCGGCAACAATACGTCAGCTACAATATGGTGGCAGCTTCTCCTCTGGCCTCCAAATCACCCAAGAATTTTCTTTGTGATTCTTCTGTCACCAGACACATACAAGATTATTAATTTTCAGCGCAGCCTAGCCAAGTTGATACACTACAAAGACATCACAGTTCTTTGACTTGGATTGAGAAATCGATGAAGCAATGTTCACATTCTTATCCAGATAACTGTCACTAAGTGCTAACATGTCTATCGTGATGTTGAAGAACAAGGACACATCTGCAAATCTAGTTTATGATTTTCTTGTTCGGGGACTTTGAGTAAGCAAATTAATTAACTCCTGTACCAGTTTCCTCATAGCTCAGATGGACTATATGACCTGTCTTACAGACATAATCAAAGCCTAGGGAAGCGGTGCAGGAAGATGCTAACTCAGAACCTGCGGTCTCAGTACTCAGGGAGCAGTAACTTTATTGAAATGGTCACTCGCTACCAACTCTGAAGGGCTAACCACATTAAAGTCAGATATCTGAGGAGATTCCCAGAGGGCTTCCTTTCCTCCACCATATTAACACGCACGTTAGAGGAGCACAAAAGTTCAAATAACATATTCTTAGGCAACAAGCAACAAAACTATTTCTGCACCGAGTCTCACACCGAAAACAAAGCCTCACTGTTCCCCATATTTCCAGATGCTGAAGGTGTTTGCTGCAGGAACACCAGTGTTTCGAAATGTGTGATTCCAAGTTAACCTGCACAGTGGGTTCATCAGAAAGACCACTTAACAGGTTTGTTGAACAAAACAGGACAAAAAAAAAGAGTTATGAATTGGGACACTGGGTCAGACTGTCTAGATTCAAATCCTGGCTCCACCATTTATTTTATAGGTCAGCTATCCTGTTTTCTATATCTTCAAACTTAATAATAATAATAATGATACATTAATTAATTAATACCAGAATGAATATTACCAAAAAGAACTAAGTTCAAGTGTGCAGAACTGTAACATAGTGAACACCATCTTCGTTGTCACTGTTATCACCTACAGATCTCTTATCTTCCTTTAGCTAGGAAACAGTACCTATAAACTCTGGTCCATCTACACAAAATCGGAAATCCTAAAAGTATCAAGAAAAATTGGCCTCCACTCAAGAATGATCTAACGCCTACGCTTCTCCATACTGTACCTTTTTCCTGCCTGGATCTGAGAAACTGATCAGCTTTTCACACTTTCCTAGTTGGATTTCGGGCTTTCCTCCGGATTGACTGTGAACACCTGCCACTCATGCTCCAGAGAAAGGATCCATCAGCAACAACTTAACCTGGCCTTGGACCCCAAAAGAAACTATGATGTAAAGTTTCCTTACTTGTTCTGACAAATCAAAGTAATGGACTGTTTCGGTCTTAGTCCCCGAGCAGATGCCATCCTTCAAGTGCTCCACTCACTCACTGGAAGGCACGGGATAACTGAAATTTTGGGCCCGCTGCTTCGTGAGGCCATGAGTTTCCTCAGATGTCTGCTTGTTTTTCCCCGACACCTGCACCTTGCTATACCACCACAGCCTAACAGAGTTTAAATCGCGATGTCCCTAATTCAGAAGGCAGACGCTCAAGCAAAGATTTCTGTTTTTAAATGAGATTCCTATAAATGATTTGGCAAATTTGAGCATATAACCTGTCCAAAGCCCTAGCACGTTTGGCCTCAGACAGCCAATTCTTGTAGGCAAAACTGTGGTTTTTCTTGCTCTTTCCTTGAGTTGTTGCTGCCATTTCTTCAGCCCAGCCCTCAGTGACACATGAGCTAGGAATGTATTTCTCATTTGTGCATGAGAGTGGTTGCCTTGAATTATGAGCTCCAACGCTCCCAGACACTTCCAGTCTGGGTGGCCACCCAGGTGTAAGTGTATAAAAGTCTGTTCTTAGTATGGCTGTAGGAGTGAAGACGTTTGCTTCAAACAACGCGTCTCTCCGGGAGCACGCAACAGCCCTCCACCAGGAAGAGGCATATTTGTGGTCATGTGGACTCAGCAATGGTGCCTGGAGACACGCTAAGAGCCAAAACTATACGCAGCTCCTGCAAAGAAAGGACTGTGTGCTCCCTCCCCCTCCCCCTTCTACTGAAGCTTCCGAGTGGCTTACGATTCATCAGAAATGCTCAAAGGGAGGCGGGTCTGTGAAACCAGCTGGAAGCTCAGCAGTAGGCATTAAAATTGAGACTTTCAAAAATTGTTCTAAAAAATTAAAGTATTTTGGGAAACAACATTCTAACTTTTGGATCATACAGAAATAAAGAGTTGGCTGGAGGAGAAAGATCTCGAGAGCTGCACTTGCCTTGTGGGGCTGCTTGAGACTTAGGGGTCTCTCAGGACATCAGCCTGAGGACAGTGGCGTGGAACGTGGTGTGTCTCCCAGAAACTAGGCGTCCTTCACCGGGGTTCTATTCTACTGGGATAGGAAGAGGGTGTGAGGGGGCTTGGCCACCTGAAACAAATGCAAATTCTCTGTATTTATTTTCTCTTCTGGGCAGGGTCCAGAGTTGTCAGCAGCTTGTTCCTCAAAATGCCAAGAGAATTCTTGAAAGGCTCTGATCATTGGCCTGGTGAAGTTCACTCACAGTGGAAGCACCCAACTTCCTGTCAAGATCATCTCTCTACTAAGTTCCTAGGAAAAAAGTTATCCTTAGATATAAAGACAAAGCTACCTATCAAGATAAACCCGTCAAAGTGCACACCATCATAAGCCATCATGGATGAATTCAGATGCACAAATAAGCTGCGACCAAGACTTCGATTTGACTCTCTCTGGTTGGTACAATTAACAGCTGAACTAGCATCTATGGACGCATTTCTGACTGTGGAATAGGTGCACCCCTAACATGTTGTTGGAGAAACTTTTAAAGTGGCAATTCTCATTAGCGTTATGGGAGAGCTATTTCTAGAGCCTCAAGATAAACTGTACAGCGGAGAAACAACACTGATCTGTGGAGATGGGAAATGAAGGGCAGAAAAGAAATTCAAAACAGAAAGTTTGCTCTCAGATTTCCATTTCACATTTATTTCAAGAATTAGACTTCCATTCATTTTTCATTACTGAATTTTCTTAAAGTGAATCCATCAGAACAATTCACAACATCCGAGAAGTCCCCAAACCACTCTGTGACAGGGAGCAGCGTGCGATAGTCTCCTGCTGTTCAGCCCTCATAACGGGGATCCTGAACTTTGTAGATACCTTGGTTGTTCTGAATGCAATAGTTGATTGCCTACAGCTGAGCAGACTTCTGGGAAACTTGAGCAGTGACTCCTCCTTCCATCGCCTTCTGTATCAGAGAGCTTTTCATTGCTACAGGGAAATACTGGAAGCTGATACCAAAAAAAGGTTTATTTAGCTCACATCTTGGGAAGCTGAAAGTCCAGACAGAGTGTCTCTCGCTCTGTTGTCATCATAATATCAGGAGCATGTGCAAGAGGGAGAGACCACAGGGTGAGACAGGAAGCCAAAGAGCGGGGAGGAGCCAGGAGCATTTTCCTCACAACCACTGAGGATTCCACGAGAACATTAATTTCCTCCAAGGTCGGCGTCTCCACTGAGATGCTCAGCAACCCCCTCACACTAAGCCCTTCCTCCTAAAAGTTCCACACCTTACAGCATTTCTGCTTTGGGGCTCAAGCATCTAATACAGGGACCAGTGGGGATGTACATATCTAAACCATGCCCTTTGTCGTGCCTCGCCGCCTTTGTTCTCTTATGGTGTCCACACAACTAGGAGCACGCACACACACACGCAAACGACATCCACTCAGTTTCTGATATCTAGGCCTGCATGTTCTGATTACCTTGGGCCTTTGACAGTAAGGTCTGCTTGTAATGGGTTAAGCACCACCATCCTGTTCTCCAAGGCCTCACTGGCTTCAGCCTTCTTCCTCAGTACACCCTCAAGTCTCCCTGAGCCCCTCAAATCACATCATTTTAGCAGCTCTGGTCCATTCATGTGTAGATCCTGCTACATCCTGGGGTGAGGGGACAGAGAGAGAGAGAGAGAGAAAGAGAGAGAGAGAGAGAGAGAGGAACATGCTAATAGCTGGTTGGTTCAGTTATAGCTGAAAACATATCCAAACCTAATGGTCTCCTAAGCCTACTTTAAACAGCAAGGGGGCCCCGTCAGTGGGTCAGGAATAATGCTATAGCTCCCCCCACCAGGAGCTCCAGAAGTGTGTCACTCCCTGAATAATTGTTTCTACTGTGACACTTCCGGCTTCTAACTCTGTGACGTTTGGCCACCTCTTCTCTAGGCTTCTGGAACAACATCATGTTCTTCTGCTTTCATCTCTGTCTCTATTAACAACAAAAACAATGACCATGAGGATTTATAAGGACTCGGTGTTCTGTCTCACACACAGTGCTGCACATATTTTAAGCACAGTTCTACAGATTCATTCCGATTCTGAGCCCTAGTTCCTGTCTCTATCCTCCCTCCCCAATCTTGCACGCATTTATAAACCATCCATGTCCTCCTTATTCCCATTGCTGGTTTATTGCCTTCAGTCCAGAACTCACTTTTGTCTGCCACACCCACAGCCTGACCGCTCCACTGGCAACTCTTCTGGAATATTTGTGAGGCATCTTGAAGTTAGCTCTTCTGGGTAGGGGGTGTGTCTCTGTGGCCGAGCATTGGCCTAGCATTTGTGAGGTCCTGGGCTCCATCCCAGGTACCACACATGTGTGTGAAATGACTTCTTCTTCATCTCTCCTCATGCTCCCAGTTATTCTGCTGAGTTCGAAGCTTGGTACACAACACCATCAGGACAGGAAGGCAGCTATCATTCTCTGCAGGCTCTCCCTTCTACCGTCCTGCTGATGCAGTCACCAAATGAGCGACTTTGTGCAACCTCTGCCCACATATGACCATTTTCTTTTCATCCACTCCAGCCCCCAGATTCATTGTCTCTGATACCCTAAGATGGCCCTCCCAGACCTTCCCCATACCACACCGTTTTTGAGGAGACGTCTGTGTCTTCTAGTTACCAACTACAGAGATACATAGCTCCTAGACTACAGGTGTCTCCTAAATATTTATTGAACACATGAACATAAATAGTCAAAAATGATTCTTTGAATGTCTATTATATGCCAGGCAAGGTGACAGACGTGGGTCTTCTCCACGGGATTGCTCATGTAATGGTAACTGGCTTCCTAAGAGGAAGTGATCCATAAGACTGAGAACATCTTCCCGGAACAAGCCTCAAATGTCTCACCCACCTTCTTGGTGCATTTGGCTATATCAAGATGAAGATGGCAATGTCCTTCCCAGGCACGGACAGTCAGAAACTTGTTGAGGACCTTGAAAGCGAACTGCAAACCTTCGCGAGAAGCTGTGGTGGTCTGAATGTGAAATGTCCCCCATCAGCTCATGTGTTTGAACACTTGGTCCCCAGCGGAGAGGATGTGGAACTTCAGGAGGTGGAGCCTTACTAGAAGGGGTGGATCACTGGATGCAGGCTTTGAAGCTTCGTTCCTGGCCTGTATGGATGACTAATGTGGCTCTCTTTGCACTCTTATCTTCAGGCAAGCTTTATTTATTAAAACACAAATAAAATATCACTATATACACAGAGAGACATTTAGAGTAAAAATATTTAAAATAAAATGAATAGCAATATGTGGTCAGAAAACTATTCAACAAAGAAGGCAAGTAACCCAGGACTAACGGGCCTGCAATTCAGCATATTGCTATGCTAAGGAACCTGAAATGCTGACATGTTGACCCAAAGCGACACTGTAGAAAAGTGGGGAAGACACTTCAGAATGGCTAAAGCAAAAGAAACCAAAAGAGAGCACCAAGAGATTGGCAAGGGCACACACTGCCTCCTGAGAACTCCCACCCCAAAATCCGAGTCCAGTAAAACACAAATCATTAGGAGCAATGGATAAGTGACTGGGCCTTGTGGAGACAGAAGATGGCATCCCCTTTCTTGTCTCATGTCTATTCATTACAGCAAGGCAAAGGGTCTAGCCCACACTCAAGAAGTGGCGATGACACAATGGCATGCGAACCAGAAGACAGGAATACTGGGGACCATCTTAGAAGCCCCCTTCAGAGTGACTATCACTCTCCACCAGTATGCATAAATCAGTCCTCACCATTAAATCTGCATACATACTAAGGTACCAATGAGATGATTTATTCTTTGGATAATTACCTATTATTGGGTATATAATTTTGTAATAATTACATTTAGATATATTAATTTTAATACTTTTTAAAACTATTTCTGGAAGCTCCATTTCTAGAGGTAACATCCCTGGAACTAAAAATTGTGTAATTTTTAATTTTAGGGGTTTTATCCTTGTTGTTGTTGTTTGAGACAGAGTCTCACTGTGTAACTCTGGCTGTCCTGGAACTCACTATATAGACCAAGCTGACTCAAAACTCACAAAGAGCCACCTGCTTCTGCCTCCCAAGTGCTAGGATTAAAGGTGTGCACCATACCTGGTTAATTTTTAATTATGTGAAATTATTATTTAATTATTATATGTGTGTTGATGTTTTGCCTGCATGCATGTCTGTGTACTACATGCACACTGGTACCTCCAAAGGCCAAAAGAGGGTATCATACCCATGAGTCACCACGTGGGTGTTAGAATTGGACTTGGGTCCTCTGGAAGAGCAGCCAGTGAACTTATCTGCTGAGGCATCTCTCCAGCTCCCTAAAGATTTATTTTTATTTATTATATGTAAGTATGTGACTGCATGTCTATATGTGTACCACACATGTGTAGGTGCTGTGGAGATCAGAATAAGACAACAGATCATGTGAAACTGGAATTTTAGCTAATTGTGAGTCACTGTGAAGGTGCTGGGAAGCAAATCTATGCCCTCTGAGAGCAATATCTATTCTTAGCTTCCATACCAGACCTCAGGTATGTGTAATTTACTTATTCACATATGTTGACAAAATTGTCTTCCAAAAATATTGGGCCAACTTACTTTTCAACAATTCCTAAGTAATGTTTTAAGTACCAATTACTGAAGTGCCTTAATACCCCACCTTCTACCACATTTCCAGTCCTGGGGTGGGACTGCTCTCAGTAGCTTCCCAGTCTGATGTTTAAGGACCTGAAGAAGCGACCTCTATGAACGGTGTACTTTACTCAGCTTCTCTGTTCCAATGACTTTGTCTCTCCATCAGAGAGATGCTAGGGAAGGATTTAACAATGCCTATGTTTAGTGTCTATTGCCTTAACAAAATGCCTGCGGTTCGCTAATTTGTAAAGAATAGAAGTATATTTGGTTTGTGGTTCTGGAGGTTCTAAATTGCATTGCAAAATCATGCTACGGGCATCTGTCTGCACAGCAGCTATTGGTGGCCTCCCTCATCCTAGTGAGGCAGAGGGTGTCACAGGACGAGAAAAGCTGCCATGCAGCTCCTTACAGAAGCAGTAATATCATGAGAGGCTCCCTTCTGCCTCATCTAATCCCAAACACTTCCCCGAAGCCCAGCCTCTTCTTACCATTAGCTGATGAACACGGGGATCCGTTTTCTACAAGATTTTCAAGGGGACACATTCAACCACAGTGATGTAACAATACACAGGAACGGAACTTTCAATGCCTGTGTACAAAACCCACTTCTCACACCAAGTCCATGTTAGGTTTTAAGGGGCTCTAGAGAGAAGCTTGCTTTCCTGGGGTGATTACGGGGTCCCACCTGCCTCCACCAGGTAGTTCTGCCCTCTCACCTCATGGTTTCTGGCTCGAGAGTGGCAGGAGATTACATAAACACTTTAAGAGCCTCAGTCAGGAAGTGAAAACATCATTTCACTCAAAGCACGTTCACCAGAACTAGTCACCAGCCACACCCAAGGGTTCTGATGAGAGTTCAATTTTAAAATGCTCAATTTTCCTAAACGTTAAATGACCGACATCGTTTAGTATTAGCATATCTGAATGACAGCTACTCATAGATACACAGCACCGCGACAAATGTATAGAAATAACAGATTGATGTGACATTTACTCAATTATATCGCTAACAAAATCTTATCAGGTAAAATACAATGTTATGGCCCTCCCAATGGCCTCAGATATCATCAGCGACTTCAATCTTCCTAGGAAAGTCTTTTAAATATATAAACATGAGATTGTCCATCTCCAGTCCTTCCCTGCTGTGTTCAGACAGATGTGTGTCACTCAGCAGCACACGCTAAGACAGCTGCTGCCAGATGGTGTCTTTTTTAAGTGGTTACAACTTGGCACCTGACTTTTCCACCTCTGCTGGTTCTAATCATCTCTTGCCTGGGCATATCAGGGTCAGGTTTAAAGACTGATAGAACTGGATTCAAGATTTATGAGAAGATGTAACTAGGCCTCTCCCAGAGGTTTGGGAAGAACAGCTGGAGTCTGGCCCTGTACATCACAGCAAGGATCATTTAAAAACCAAAGTGGTTACAAGAAAGAAAGAAAGAAAGAAAGAAAGAAAGAAAGAAAGAAAGAAAGAAAGAAAGAAAGAAAGAAAGAAAGAAAGAAAGAAAGAAAGAAAGAAAGAAAACGATGGATGCAGAGAAGGGAAAGGTCACCTGATGGGCATCAAAGGCATCCTCTCAAGGGACACCTTTAAAGTGAGAGCCCAAGGCTCTCGCCCTTGGCCTCACTCACACTTCGGACTCTAAACAAGAAACAAAAATTCTAGGCCAGAACTGTGCGTCCTTCTCCTTGGCCCATTCGCAAGTGGAACTGAATCATTCCCACTCAAAGCATTGGAGGCTGTTTTGTTCCTCAGGCCTCACCCTGCGCTGATGTAATGCAGCATGGCTGGGGTTGTCTGGGGAATGTGCTAGAGAGGGTCCCAGCTAGGAAGGAGAAGCTCTGTTCCTGAACTCCAGGAATAGAAGAGATGGGAAAGAGGAGGCCTGGAAGCTTAGATGAATGCCCTGGCAGGGACTGATTGCCTGTGCTGGGTATTGCAAAGTTCACCTTGTCCCTCCTTCTAAGAGACTTTGCCCCTGCCCCCACCTGCCCCCCCCCAAGATCATCCATCAGGAAGAGCTCATCACTCATCACCAGAGAGATCTGGTTTCTTTCATCTAGGGCTGCAGCCACACCTCCCTTCTCAGGAAGCCCAGCCAGTGTCTGTCAGCCAAGTGCTTGCCGGCTGGAGAGCCTGCGGGTATCTATAGGAGACGGCTTCAAGTCTTGAAAGAGACACACTGGGAAGTCCCAGGCTTGCCTGACCTCAGGTCCTGCTATCTACTCAAGGGGAAAAATTTTCTGTTGATTTTTAACTTTTGATTTTTCTTTTAATGCTGAGTTTTAATGTACCTTGATCCATTAAAGACTTTAGCTTGTTCGCTTACTATAAATGGATTTTTCACATTTATTTATATGTTGTGGTGTGTGTGTGTGTTTACATAAGAATGCACAGCTCATGGAGCATGTATGAAAATCAGAGGACAGCTCTTAGGAGTCAATTTCCTCTTTCCACCATGTGGGTCTCAAGAATCAAACTCAGACCATCAGACTTATCAGCAGGTACCTCTACCTACTGGGCCCCGTTGCTAGCCCCTACTGAGTTGCTTTTAATTCCCCCTGGAAAGTGGAGAAAAGTTCCTTCTTTGAAAGAGGCTGAAAGCTATTTAGTGTACACAAAGATCTTCCATGCTCTTGGGTAGGTAGAATTAATAGAGTAAAAATGTCAACCTTACCAAAAGCAATCTATAGAATCAATGCATTGGCCATCAAAATCCAGCAAAATTCTTCACAGACCTCGAAAGAACAATATTCAACTTTATATAGAAAAAAAACAACTCAGGTTAGCCAAAACAATTCTGTACAATAAAAGAACTTCTGGAGGCATCACAATCCCTGATTTCAAGCTCTACTATAGAGCTACAGTAATGAAAACAGCCTGTATTGGCATAAAAACAGACAGGCAAACCAATGGAAGCAAACTGAAGGCCCAGATATCAATCCACACATTTATTAACACCTAATTTTTGACAAAGAAGCAAAAAAAATATAAAATGAATAAAAAGCATATTCAACAAATGGTTCTGGTATAATGAATGTCAACATGTAGAAGAATGCAAATAGACTCATATCTATTGCCATGCACAAAGTTCAAGTCCAAATAGATCAAAGACCTCAACATAAAATCAACCACACTGAACCTCAGAAGAGGAAGTGGGAAGTACGCTTGAACGCATTGGCACAGGAGATCACTTTATAAATATAACCCAAGTAGCACAGACACTGAGAGAACCAATTAATAAATGGGACCTCCTGAAACTGAGAAGATTCTGTAAAACAAAGGACATGATCAACAAGACAAAATGGCAGCCTACAGATTGGGAAAAGATCTTCACCAACCATGAGAGGACTGATCTCCAAAATATACAAAGAACTCAAGAAACTTGACGTTATAAGAATAAATAATCCAATTTAAAAATGGAGTACAGACCTAAACAGAGAACTCTCAACAGACAAATCTCAAGTGGCTGAAAGATACTTAAGGAAATGCTGAACATCCTTAGCCATCAGAGAAATGCAAATCAAAACAAGTCTGAGAGAAACGGCTTCACATTCTCTTTTTCATGAGACAAGACCATGTTACCTGAGCATCAAGAAACCTCCACCAAACCATCTCAAATAACAAAAGTCATTCCAAGCCACCTTCCCTAGAATACGTTGTCACAAAACAAAAACAAAAATCCCAATTTGGTAATAAATGTTAAAATGCATTCTGAAAATCTAACCTAGCAAATAGTAATTTTTATAAAATATTTAGGTCATTCTAGCTCCCAAAATAAAAATGTTCCTTGTAACTAAATATGTGAAGGGGAAAAAGAGCATTAAATTTATTAGCTTGGGCTCAAAGGGAATTTAAATGTAAAGTCAAACTTGTCTTTGGCCTCTATTGCATCTCATCTCTTGGGGGACACCTGGGCAGGTGCCTTCCTGCCCAGGGGCTTCCCCAGTGTGACTCTGCCTCTGGCTTCTCTGAGAAGAATGGGGATGGAGTGCCTGGAAGCCATGTGTGAAGCCCAACTAGGATAAAGCAGGGGTATTTCTGGAGGACTCTAACTCCACCCTCTGCTGGGAACAGTGACCTCTGTTCTGTCCCTATTTCCAAATCTCACAGCAGTCCCTCTGGGTTGGTACTTTCAATCTGGAGCTACAAAGGTGTGGCCACCCTAGAAATGCTAACTCTCGGCCTTGGACAGGAAGGAGGGAAGTCTAACAGATTACAGAAAACCCACCGCAGATGAAGGAAGAGTCCGTGGTGCACAGAGAGCCATGGAACTGGGACAGAAGCTGGAGAAAGAGGAGCTGGTAGATCTCACGGAGGAATTTGCCTTAAATGGATCTTAAACAATGAGTGAGCTGGGCACAGCAGTTCAGTGGCAGTCCTAGCATGTGGGAGGCTGAGGCGGGAGGTTGGCTGGATGTTCAAGGTCAGATTTGGTAATAGAGTGAATTCAAGGCCAATCTGGGCCACAAGGTTCACCACGTGGAAGGCAACACCACAGAGATGAGATACACAAAAAACACAAGAAGTGTGTGGATGTTAATTTTGTCTTCTGGTTTTGTGGTTTGTAGTGTGTGTGTGTGTGTGTGTGTGTGTGTGTGTGTGTGCGCGCGCGCGCGTGTGTGACATGCTTGACCATATCTGACAAACGTTCATGTAAAGGTCAGAGGACAACGTAGCAGGGTCTGTTCTCCTTTTACCTTTACATGGGTTCCTGGGATCTGACTCAGGTCTGCCTTTGGTTTTGTTTTTAATTGTAGAATAAAATTATTTTTTATTAACTTTTAATTTGAGGCTATGAAAAGCCTCTGAGTGAGTGGACACGAGTGAGTCATCAGGATTTCCTCAACAAGCAGCAGTGAAGCAAAGAGCTTAGAGGACTGGCTATATAACCAAACCAGAAACAGGTCTCTACCATTGTTGCTTTGTTCAGAATGTTTTACCTTAGCAATATGAAAAGAAACAGGGACACTTGCTTTCTTTCTATTGAAAATGGTATGAACTCTGAATCTTATTCCTATTATTATTATTATACTTGGAGGTAATTTGCATGCATGTACATCTGTGCACCACACAGTAGTGCAGTGCCTACAGATGCCAGAGGAGAATGTCTTCCATGGGAATCGAACCTGGGTCTGGAGCCTCTGCCATGGCGATCACACATGGGTCCTGTGGAAAGGCAACAAGTGCTCTTTACTGAGCCATCTCGCCATCCCAACAAACTCTTCATTAATTCTTCACCAATCTGTTGTTTCATTTTGCTTCTTCCACATGACAGATGACGAAAATGCTTTTAAAAAGTAAAACTATTCCCTAATGGAAATGAAACTTCACAAGGATTTATAATATTTTCACAAGCAAGCTTGAAAGACAAAAATACCCTAACACAAATGTGAATGCTCTACAAACAGGTTATTATTGCAAATTAGAATTTTAGAGGGTGGGAGATGAAAACCTGTGGCCAAGAATTCTTGAGCTTAGAGTCCTTTGGGACACAGAGATCACAGTGTCCATGTCACTGTAGCACAGGGGTCACAGTGTCCATGTCACTGTAACACAGGGGTCAAAGTGTCCACGTCACTGTAACACAGGGGTCACAGTGTCCATGTCACTGTAACACAGAGATCACAGTGTCCATGTCACTGTAACACAGGGATCACAGTGTCCATGTCACTGTAACACAGGGATCACAGTGTCCATGTCACTGTAACACAGAGGTCACAGTGTCCATGCCACTGTAACACAGGGGTCACAGTGTCCATGTCACTGTAACACAGAGATCACAGTGTCCATGTCACTGTAATACAGGGGTCACAGTGTCCACGTCACTGTAACAGAGGTCACAGTGTCCACGCCACTGTAACACAGGGGTCACAGTGTCCACGTCACTGTAACACGGGGGTCACAGTATCCACGTCACTGTAACACAGGGGTCACAGTGTCCACATCACTGTAACACGGGGGTCACAGTGTCCACGTCACTGTAACACGGGGGTCACAGTGTCCACGTCACTGTAACAGGGGGGTCACAGTGTCCACGTCACTGTAGCGCAGGGGTCACGGTGTCCACGTCACTGTAGCGCAGGGGTTACGGTGTCCACGTCACTGTAGCGCAGGGGGCACAGTGTCCACGTCACTGTAGCGCAGGGGTCACAGTGTCTACGCCACTGTAACACAGAGGTCACAGTGTCCACGCTACTGTAGCATAGAGGTCACAGTGTCCACGCTACTGTAACACAGGGGTCATAGTGTCCATGCTACTGTAACACAGAGGTCACAGTGTCCAACCCACAGTATTATCAGGGTAATCAATTGTAATCTGCAATTATAATTACTTAAAATCTTTTACAAGGGACTAGAAATACAATGTGTATTCAAAAATATTTGTTCTCTGAGCCCTTCCCTTGTCATTTATCCAGCAGAGTACCTGCTAATATCACTTCCCTAGCTAAACTTCAGTGCTGACCCAATAACTTAGGAGTGATATTCCCATTTGTTCACATCACCTGTCTACCTCCTACACCACCAAATACTCAACCTGTTCCCTAGGTCATGCAAAGTACCAGGAGGTTATTAGGGAAACCATGGGCTTTGGAACATGCTAGCGTTTTGTCAAGCACTGGCCTTCCAATCTGATTGGCCCAGCCAACTGCTAGCCTTCCTAAAATCTCAATGCAGATGTGTCTCCTGCTAGATGTCTCTTCTGACCTTTGTGGATGAATTAGGTTCCCTCAGACACCCGTTATGCTGCCTTACCCACTGATG
Source organism: Ondatra zibethicus (assembly GCA_004026605.1). Lineage (NCBI taxonomy): Eukaryota > Metazoa > Chordata > Mammalia > Rodentia > Cricetidae > Ondatra > Ondatra zibethicus. Next base: position 83,358 of record PVIU01005813.1, read on the forward strand.
CTTGAAGGCCTACCCCATCTGACTGGGGATTACTTTGTAGGGTTTGTCTCTATATTCTTAGCACCCAGAACATGGTAGCTACATCTCAAGGGAACCCAGGACAATGTGTCTCCTCGGAGCACTTCCCACCCCACCGCACCCTAAATGCCTCCCTCCAGGTGCCTTGCTTCCTCTCCCCTCCCCCAGGCTTTGATCCTGTACAAGCTCAGGCACTTTGGATGTGTGCCCTCTTGCTCTCCTGGCTCACTCCTGGCCTCTTAACTTCTGGTCCCCTCTGCTGTCCCTCTCTCTCTTGTCTTTCTCTTCTTCTCTCACTATCCCTCCCTCCCTCTCTCTCCTGCCGTGGCCCGCCCAGTTCATTCTACTAGTCAAGTTCAGTCTGGATCCTTCCAGATAGATACCTCTGGCCATTTGTTCTCTTCCGCATATTTGTGGTAAACCTCCTCACCATACGTACCTAAGAACTGTCACGTCCACATGTTTTCATTCATCGGGTGCCAAAATCCCAGGATTGGCATCTATGAGTGCCTTTCCAAGGGACTTGGCTGCTTCAAACCAAGCTGCTGATCGGACTCTCCTATGGTATGTATGGATGATTTGCTTCTGATGGCTTCTGCCACCCACCATATTTGACTCCAAATTCTCGAGTCCACTTCTTCAGCTAATTCTTCCATCCACCTACTGTAACCATTATCTCTCCTGTCTACTCCATAAGCATCTCTCTGGCTCCCACTGCCTGCTATGCCCTCCTAGGGAGCCTGTCACCTGGTCACATCTCTTCATCTACGTCCATGTGGGCATCTCTCTCCTAAAGACACTTAGGACTTCCCTTTTCCCAAAAGCCTCTCCTGTCTACCTTTGTGGTTGCTCTCTCTTGCCCTCCACTACTGGACGAGTGTCACCCTGGAGCTCCCTGCTCTGTCTACTATTACTACAAAAGCCACACACCTGTGTGCCAGAATGTTGCTTTTGCCCTGCTGGGTCCCTGTCAACAAGAAAAGGGATGTATGTCTCTTCTCTGCGATTTGGGACATTTCTCTTGTATAAGTCTCTCAGTCCCCTTGGGAACACCCCAGATTGAAATTCTTGTCACCAGGATACTTCCTCTGCTCCCTTTATTCTCAACTCACTCTTGAATTTCCTCTTCTCCCCTTCAGAGCTACTTGCTCTGCTTCTTCCTTAAGCCTTTCTGGGCTTTAACGAATCCTCCTCGGGTGGAACGCCTATACTTTGTGACTCTGTTTCCTCTCAGCCCCTTCCTAGAAGTCCCACAGATTCTTTGTGCCCTCCTGGGCATGTACTGTGACCCTTTTCCTCGCCACCCTCTCAGAGCTAACTTCTCTGTCTCTTTCTTATGCCATCCAGAACCTCATCTGACCCTTTTCCTTTTCTTCTCTGCACTCAAGACATTTTATTAGAGCTTTGCTGTCTAACTGCAAACAGCTTGCCCTCAGGCACACTTGATTTTGAGAGCTTGTCGGGAGGTTCTAGCAGAGGAGCGCAGCTACTCATAGACCCTTGACCAAAGACCAGGCCTCAGAGAAGGTCTTCCTCTTTGACAATGGAACAGGCTAGGCAGCCAGATCAGCCTAAACAACCCTGGCAATCAATGAGGTGAAAGATGCCACAGCCAGATCGCCTGACTCACATCAGGCACACTTGATTTTGAAATTCTCTCATATGCTATAACTTCTCTTACTATACAAACAAATGATCCCTTATATCTCTTCTATAAATCTCTTCTATCTAAACTTGCTCTGCTCTGTACTTCCAAAAATCTCATCTCTAAGGTTTTTTTTACTTTCCACTCTTAGAAATCTTTTATCTCTATGATTTCTTTGTTCTCTGGTCTCAAAAGAATATCTTAAAACTATGCTGTCAACTGTCTCAGGATTTGTAAGTTTATTGGGTATGGTTAAAAAATCTGCAACAAAATTTAACTTAAAACTTTTAACAAAAGGCTTATAGTTATAAAAATCTATACATGGGTAATCTTAATTTTCTACAAAATATTATATCTGTGATTCAACTCTTGTTTAAAAAATAGATCTGGTTACTGTATATGTATCTTAAATTCAACTCTTGTTAAGGAAAATAGATATTTTTAAATAGCAGTCATATGACTCATCAGGATGGAAGCAAACATGGAACTGGCAGCCATCTTTGCTGAGGTTAAAAAAAGAGTCCATACAATGTAACTTACATACAAGTTACATACAATGTAACTTACATACAAGTTACATACAATGTACATACAAGTTACATACAATGTACATACAAGTTACATACAATGTAACTTGGTGTAAACCAAGGTTTATTTGATAAATAAGGTTTATAAAATCCTAAGGGCTACTCATGTTAACAGTTGCTGACTTGAAGGTATAAGTCTAGTCTCTTTGTCTTTGCTAACTTCATTAAGTTTCAGCTATTTAGATAAGCTGGGCCTTAAAGAAACTGTGATATTTGATAAAGGTGCACTATAAAAGGATCAGGAGAATCCCCAATCTCTCCATGGACTGTATTGTTAAAAATGTATTGAATCTGTGGTTTAAAGTTTTATTTTGATGTTAAGCTGTCTTCAATTAAATCTTCAACTCAAATTCTTAAGGCTCAAACTTAACAGATATAAAGCTGTAAAAATTCCTAATCTTAAGACATGCAAATTAATGCTCAATAACCTTAAAAATTATTTAATGTTCTCAGAACTATGCTCATAGTCTTTCTAAGTACAGATATAATTCATTTAGTAACAAGATTTATCTAGTCTCCTGTGTATGTTTCCAAGGCTAAGCCTAAAGCAAATAAATAAAACAATTAAAGTTTATTTAAAACCAGGTATCCTTAATAGATAATGGTTCTCAAAGCCTTCAGAGATCTGTTGATCTCTTAAAGTATTTAGTGAAAAAGTCTCCCATGATAAACAGAAATGCCAGCTCATGTGGTGACCCTACAGTCTCCAAAGTCGGCAATGGTGCAAGGACAACTCCACTTGCATTGGGATAGCATTAACCACTGGGAGAAACTGCCCATGCCCACCCATTGCCAGGGTCCTGCCCACATTGTAGATGCCTTTGGGTTGACTACTCTGTTCTGCCTTACCAGGTTCCTTCTCCACAGGGAAATCGCTGGGACCTTCTGGGTCTGGCAACAGAAGGCCAGTGCTGTTCTGTGTGGTAATTGAAGATGTAATTCTTTCCTGTGTGGTAACCTAAGATCTCTGTCCCCCAATGAAGTTTTTGAGACCATGGGTAACCATTGAGAGTGGTAAGTCTCTGTCATGTTAACTGATACACAGGCCATTTGAATTATACTTCCTGCTATAGTTTATCCTTCTCAGATCTCTGATGATATTGACAGCTAACTGTAGCTTTATGTTAACAGCAGCAAGCACCCAGCTCCTCCCCCTAAGGTTGTAGCTGCCAGTTCAGTACATTTCATACATAAAATCAGGCTTCACTTTTTTAGAGCTACTAGGTCTCCTGCTGAGAAAAGCAGGCACAGTTCACCTTGCCGACAGACTTCACTCTGAAGAAGATAAACTCACAAAACAGGTTTGTGTAAAGGTCTGAGGATGTGAAAGCAGAAGCATACAAATTGTAAAGGTAAGAACTATTTCTGGTCTCTTTCCTTCTCGTTGTTATATTAAGACTGCAAAAGTTTTGCAGCAATTGAAGGAGTTCTGATAAACTCTTTATCCAGCCTCAGTAAAGCACTGACTACTATTACAGTCAGATGTTCAAAATCTCAAATTCTTTTGGTTGTCTCCTAAGTATAGACTTAAAAGCACTTGCCAAAGGCTAAAAACATCTCTGTCCAATCTGCAGATCTAGCCCTCTAGAGAGAGTGTTCATGCTTTAACCCAGAATCATTTTTTGTGTCCCCAAGTTTTTGTTATGACTCAAAGGTATGAGTCTATCACTTTTTCTACAATATAGATTACAATGGTAATACTAATATATCTAAAATTTTTACTTTAAAAAAATTCTCATAAGCTTCAAGGAGTTGACATGGATCCAATTCTCATAGGTCAAATGAACTCCAGATAAGCACTGTCAATCAGTAACTTAAGTTTTCCCACATGCCTATTGCTGGCAATGGAATTCCACTTTCTCTTTCCTTGTCTCCTCCACCCAACTACCAGGACCATGAACCTAAAATTTCAAATGTGCAATTTTTCCTTAAGTACTATAACTTTACCTTCTGTCCCTCATCTGTATCTGTTCCAGCAATTTTCCAATCAACTGAAACCTGCTGCAAACAGCCTGCAGCATGCCGGTCCCAGGTGCTCCTTCAGAACTTGCATCCTAGCCTGCTCCAAAACTGACCTGCATTTCACTAACCTTAGGTGGTCCCAAAGAAGCTGGAAAGTGAGATCCTCATTTGACCATCATTCCAGCCTTCCTGTACCCTCATCCCCAATTACATCCCAATTTTAGCAGAAAGTAGTTACAGAAGAGATTATATCACTTCTTATCATCAACAAAAGTTTGGAATGTTAGGTGTCAAAGAAGCCCAGGACAAGTGTTACCCAGTACCTGTGATTCCTCCCAGCACTTCTCACCCCACTCCCCACACTAAACCTCTCCCTCCAGGTGCTGGGATTCCATTTCCCTTCCCCAGCTTCTGATCCTATACAAACTCAGGCATTTTGGGTATGTGCCCTCTTGCTCTCCTGGCTCACTCCTGGTCTCTTACCTCCTACTCCCCTCTCCTGCCCTCTCTCCTCTTTTTCTCTTCCTATCTCAGATTCCCTCCTTCTAATCTTCTCATGGCCCAGTTCATTCTTCTGGTTATGTCTAGTCTGGACCCTTCTATATGCTCCTGGCTGTTCTCTCCCTCATATCTATGGTAAACCTCCTCAACCAAACCTAGGAATAGTCAGGTCCTCATTTTTTTCATCCAATGGTGAGGACTCAGTGTATAGAAGAAATGTTAGACAAACACGGGGAGAAGAGGTGGAAAAGATGGAAATAAAGGGGTAGAGGGAAAAGAACTAAAAGGAATAAGATATAAAAAGGGATGAGAGGAAAATGAAGATACTTTAACAGTCTAGAAATCTAGTAATCCAGAAGCCTAATTCAGTGAGATACATCAACCCAAAATTCTAATATGGCTAAAATTATCTACTAAAATTGCAATGTGATGAAAAAGGATTTGAAGTAGTTTAACGTAAAGTAACTGTACAGCAGTTCTTCATTGACAAGCACAGAAAGGCCAAAGCGAACACATGAATATTAGATTAAGTGCCAGAGAAAGAGCCAGAATCATGGTCCTTGAGCCTAAGAGGCCAAAACATCAATAAGGGAAATTACAAAGATTTTTTTACATAGAAAATTACATAAAATGAAAGAAAAGAGGAAAAGAAAAATAAAAGGAGGAGAAAAAAAGAGGGGGAAATGGAAAGAAGGGTAAAGAAGACAAGATTGGAAGAAATGAGGGAAGGAGTGAGGAGGGGAAGGAATGTGGAAGGGAGGGGAGAGAAACAGGGAAGGCCAGGCACACCTGTCATAACATGCAGAGACAACAGATCTGCACATGGACTGAAAGCAAGCTGCCATTACCTTTTTTTTTCAGGAAAGATTATCAGGTAATTTTTATGATCAACTGAAGGTGGTTATGAATCATGTCTATGAGTCATTCTTTCAAATAAATTTTAAAACCTTTATATTTCATTTGAATACCCTAACTTAAAAAAATCTATCACTAAGTGAAGTTTGAAATAAAGACATTCCAGACACAGAACCTACATACAGGCAGCTTAAAAGGATGTGCGTCGGAGTTATGTCATGGAGGGCATTAGCAAGTCACAGAGCAAACGCTGCCTTTGCATCTCTGGCCATGCCCACTGGGTGAACCAAATGAAGTGTTTGAGCTACTGGATAAAGGGCTGCAAATAGGAGCTAAAAGAGTAGTTCAAGAAGAACACTCAGGAGAAGGCGCCAAGCTAAGCAAGGGTCCCTTAGGCCAGAAGTGTGTATCTCTTCCACATTCTTAGAGAAGATCCTCCAGCGAGAGCCAGGTCAGTCAGACTGTACACTGGCTGCCATCCAACCTTGCCCCAGACACAAACTCTTTCCCCATTTAGTCTTCTTGAACAGCCATGGGGTGCACTTTCCACCTGGCCTACAGAAACACCTAGGGCAAAGCAAGGCTTTCTGATCCTGGCACCAGGGACCTTAAAGGGTGCTGACTTTTCCGAGTCATGAAGGAGCTTAACTTCCGAGCAAACTGCGATGGGTGGGTGAGGAAGACTGTGGGTCCCCCCAAGGAAGCAAGCCTCACTACACACCAGCCTTTCAGCCTGTTCCCGTGTGGACTTGAGACACACTGACCAGCAGAAGCCCTCCGTGTAGACAGGCTTAGGCGCACTGCTCCTCTGTGCTTGTGCCCACTGCTTCAGAGGTCATGGGTGGTCAGAAAGTAGGAAAAGCCAGCATTTCTGCCCAACCTTTGCACCCAGGATCTTGAAGTGTTTCTGATGAAACAGTTTGCAAGCATAGCTGGGAGTCTCATGGCCCAGGGATTTCCCAGGACCACCCTGCTTCTCAAGTGACCCACATCTCTGTGAAGAAGTCTCAGAGATGACCTCCCCATCTGAAGTTAGCAAGTGGCTGGACCTAAACTCAAACCCAGCTACGCTGCCACAGTCTCTAACGCTCCTCCTGCAGGTGGGGGGCGCTGCAGCAAAGTCATGGGCTGCTCTTGGGGGACTCATCAACTGACCTCAGGTGGATTTTAAGGTCGTCTCCCTTCGGCCACTTAAGTTTTCTCTTCTATCTTCCCTCTCTCCCCTCCTCTCTCTCTCTCTCTCTCTCTCTCTCTCTCTCTCTCTCTCTCTCTCTCTCTCTCTTCCCCCCACCTTTCCTCTCTCTCCCTCCCTACTCTCTATTTTATTTGTAACAGGGTCTCATTATATAGCCTGGTTAGCCTGCAACTAACCCTGCGACTCTCCAAGTAGCCTAAGCTGGAGTATCAGTCTCTTGACAGATGAGGAAGGTGTCACACTGTCCCAGCGGCTACCATCTCAATGATAATGAATACACTAATCAACACATATGGTCTGCCTTTCTTTTTCAGCTCTTTAATTTCTTTTAAAAGCAAAGTGCTGTCAATTGAATGAAAGTTGCACATTTCTTTTGTTAAATTTCTACCTTAATATTTTATTCTGTAATAAATTTTTTGGCTATCAATCTCAGAATATTCATTGACAGAATATGAACATTTAATTCACTTTTCCCTCTTAGCCTGTATCTCAAAATATTGTTGAGCTTTTTGTTACTTTTATTTATTTATTTTATTTATTTTTGATCCTTGGGATACTCCAAACACATGGTTATGCCATTTTTAAAAAAATCCATTTTACTTTTTCCTTTCTGATGTGAATCCTTCTCATCTCTTCTCTTTTACAATGTCTTGCATTAAAAGATTCGACACAACACTAAATATTAGTACAAGTAGATCCCCTTGTTTTGCTGCTAATATTAGCACTGGAGCATTCATATTTCACTGCTGGTCATGATGTCGACTGTGAGTTTTCTAGAGAGGTTGTTGATCAAGACAGAGCTAAGACCTCTAGAACTACTTTACTCAGTGTTTTGTCATGACTCAGCATTGGATTGGACTTACTCTAAAAGCTTCATTTTCATTTCCACGATAAAGAAAACACATGTATGTCAGTAAATAACCATGACCTAGCAATCATCTCCAAGCCTACACATATTATCGTGTATGTCTTCACATTGCTGATCTTTTCATGGTAACATATTCATTTCATAATACGTAGTGTGAACGCATTTTCAAATCACACCCTGCATCCTAACATCCAAAGACTTTTAAAAACTGTGTTTAAAATTTCCAGCAAATACCTCAGGAAAATTCAGGGAATGAAACAAGAATTCCCATTCCTCCCACCTGACCTCCCACCCACAAAAGTTCATGTGATCCAAAGTCCAGAATACAGGCATCACCTCCTACAAATGTAACCTAAGCTGTAAAGTGAGATGGACTGTTGAATCCTTAAACAAAATGCAGCCAGTGAAACAGAGGGACTCAATGTTTAACCTCACTTCATTTTAGCTCTTTAAATATTAGAACCAAAAATTTAGTTATTGGGGAACTATAAGTGTATTTAAAAAAACATGTAAACCTACTTCCACTTTAAATTTTATGAATTCTAAACACAAATGGAGCAATTTATTTCTGATTAATATGTAGTGTTTGAATCGAGATGAAGTATAAGCATAAAACATTAAATTTTCAAGTTTTAGTAGAAAGGAAAATTTAAATATTCCATTCATAGTTTTATAATAAAAATCGTTCACACACTAAAATGGTAATTTGGGTATATTAAGTAAATATTATTAAAATTAACCCCATGTACATGATATTTTTTGTGTAGCTATCAAAACATTTATAACTACATGTATGAGTCTTAATTATTGGACAGTGCTGAGCTAGAGATTCATAAGCTTCCATGCTCCTAGACAAGGGAAAACTTTAGAAATAATTAAATAAGAACTATTTCTATGGCAATATCATAGCCAGAATAAATTCAAAAAATATCTTTTAAAGGTTCTGGTCAAGGACCCTGAACAAATAAGAAGAGAAAATGCTGACTTTCTCATCCAGCCCAGGTGAACCGTATCCAGAAGGTTCTCTTTAGGCTTTGGACCCACAGTGAGAGAAAGTACGTAGAGCTCAGAGTGAGTAAAGAAAGGAATACTGACTCCTATGGACCTTCAGTACTAGCTAATCAATCATGGTGTTTCTATCCTTGAAATAGATAATGCTTACTGCATTTCTGTTTGATCTATATTAGCTGAAAATTTTTCAAACAAATGGAAAAAAAGGCTGCACTGGATCATGGCAAAAAGGAAACTTGGCCTATAAACTAATTCCCAGACTTGAGCCAGATTGCAGACCCATAACTCCTTGAATGAAAGGACAGCCAGGTTCCCCTAAGGAAGAACCTTGATAAAATACCTAAGAGTTCTACTGTTTGCAATACTCCCATCTTTCCCCAGAAAGAGGTAAGGCCTTTCACAAGGGTAACTGTACACTGGAGGCAAGGAAACAATCATACTTTCCAGGGTCTATTAGATTCTGAACTGACGCTGATTACAAGAGACCCTACAGAACACTGTGGCCCTCCAGTTACTTACGGAGATCAGGTGACTAATGAAGTTTTGCTGATGTCTGACTCACACTAAGTACAGTGGATCCCCAAACTCATCCTCTGGTTATTTCCTCAGTTCCAGAATGTGTAGTTGAGATAGATAAACTTAGAAGTTGGCAGATTCTCACACCAGTTCCCTGGTCTGTGCAATGAGGCTATTAGGACTGGGAAGGCTAAACGGAAGCTTTTAGAGTTGCCTCTGCCAGGAAAGATAGTGAATTATAAACAGTATTGCATCCTTGGAGGAATTCCAGAAATTAGTGCCACTATCAAGAATGTGAAATGTGGGAACCACATCTCCCTTTACCTCTCCTATCTGGCCAGTGCAGAAGACAGACAGACCGTTGAGAATGATGTTTGACTATGGAACACTCAACCAAGTAGTAACTCCAATTGCAGCTGCTGTAGCAGATGTAGCTTCCTTACTTGAACAAATCAACACATCTTCTGGTACATGGTTTGCAGCTATTGCTCTAGAAAATGCCTTTTTCTGGGCATCTGTTCTTAAAGACCACCAGAAGCAATTTGCTTTTAGTTGGCAATATCAGTAGTATACTTTCACGGTTTTACCTCAAGGATATATTAACTCTCCATCCCTGTGTCATAACTTTGTTAGAGGGACCTTGATTGTCTCTTCCACAAAATATCATATTGGCTCACTATATTGAAAGAATTATACTGATTGGACCAAGTAAGCAGGAGGTAGCAATTGCTTTGGACTTGTTGGTAACACATTTGTACATCAGAGGACGGGAAATAAATCAAACCAAAATTCAAGGACCTTCTACCTCAGTGAAATTCTTAACTGCCCAATGGTGTGGAACATGCAGAGCTATGTTCCTTTTATAGGCAAAGAGTAAGCTACTGCACCTGGCCCATACCACCACCAAAATAAAGCACAGCATTTAGTGGGCCTATTTGGATTCTGGCTACAGCATCTTCTTCACTTGGGTGTGTTATTCCAGGCCATATACCAAATGACTCAGCAAGCTGCTAGCTTTGTGTGGGGCTTGGAACAGGAGAAGGCTCTTCAGCTGGTACAGGATGCTATACCACTTGGACCATATAATCCAGCTGACCTGATGGTACTTATGGTGTCAGTGGCAGATAGAATGCTGTTTGAAGTCTTTGGCAGGTCCCTATAGGTGAAACACAGAAAAGACCTTTGGAATTTTGGAGCAAGACTCTACCATCATCTGCAGACAACTATTCTCACTTTCAGAGACGGTTCTTTGCTGCTATTGGGCCTTAGTGGAAACTGAACATTTGACATTGGACCAGCAAGTTACCATGTGACCTAAGCTGCCCATTCTGAGCTAGGTGTGATCCGACCTACCAAATCCTAAAGTAGGATTGCTCAGCAGCAGTCCATCATCGAATGGAGGTGGTATATACTATCAGGCCTGATCAGGTCCTGAAGGTAAAAGCAAGTTACATGAAGAAGTTGTCCAAGTGCTACGGTTTCTCCTTCCATTACAATGCATGCCATCTGCTGCCAAGCATGCACCAGGTTGCCCTATTATTGGTTGACTAAGGAAGAGAAGACTAGTACCTGGTTTATAGAGTTCTGTGTGTTTTGCAGGCCCCACCCAGAAGTGGACAGCTGAAGCCCCCATGACAGCTATCAGCAATTTTAGAGGACGACATCCTCTCTCCCAGCAAAGTTTGCCCTCAGGCTTAGGGACATCATTTAGGGGTTGATTATAATTGGTATACGGTTGAGGGATGGAGGAGGAACTTTATAGACTCAGGGATCATTTTTTTTTAAAAAGGGATAATTGGATGATGGGATAATAGATTGGTATTAGTGGGTTATTGTTTTTAGACAATTATATTGGTATAGATTCTTGTATATTGATACAAAGTTAAATTATATTGAATATTGTATGCATGTATGCTTCTACCTCTGTTTAAAACATTGTTTATGTATTGATATATATTTACCATATTGCAGTGTACATTACTACCTCTGATCAAGATACTTATACATTGTTTACATTTGAAGGTCATTGTCCTCATTCATTGTACAGTTGTTTATTGTCTTAGTCATCAGGTTCTTTAGATACATAGAGATTATATTCAGTATAGATAGATAATCTTCAACCTCTTCAAAGAACTGTAGAAAATGGCATTCAATCTAACTTAGAGTTCCATGGTGGTGAGACACAATCACTTCTGGCAACACTGATCTATTCCCGAGAGAATGTTGAGCACCAAAGACACTCCACCTGGAGCTTTTCTACTTGGCAGAACTGGCCTTTGGGCAAAGAAATGCCCATACCTCAACCATTGACAAGATATATAGTATCTGTAAATGGATAAAACAGGAGTGTCATATCCTGCCAAGACAGGGTAAGAGAGTTTTGAAAAGTTTCTTACCTTTGAAAATGGTATGTCAGTTACGTTAGCCAAAGTTGGTTTGCTTCAATATTGCAAATGAGACTTTGGGTGATTGCCCAGGTAGCCAGTTGTCTCTGTCATTTGTTGCACATTTTGGAAGTTCCTCGATTGCACTTCCTGTTTACTCAAGTAATATTGTTTCCCTTCTTAGATTTTCGATGGAGTTGAAGATTAGATAATTGTAGTTACCTTCCTCATGATTTAGCCAAGCTTAATTTCAATACAATATTTAGACTCTTTGAAATAGAATGTTTAGTAAAACTTTTGTTATGCGTTCCTTGCTTAATATTGTTTATTGTTTGTAATTTTATATTTGCTATCTGTCCCTATTGTAATAGTTATATTGGGTTTGCATCAATCTTGTTTAGACAAAAGGGAGAGATGATGGGGAAACTCTGTCAACCAATCACATCTAGTTAAGGTGTGGCTACCTGGAGCCAAAGAGGAAAAACTGGGACAACTCAGGTGTGCACTCTCTCTCTCTGCACAGCTCCTGCTGGACAGATAGAAAGTCGGACCTCCCACTCTTGTAGCATGAGTTTCCCCTTACAACCATTAAAATATAATTGTTATTCTTGAGCTGGCCTGGTTATTTATCATACCGATCTAATCAAACAACATTCCCTACCATTCTGAAGCAGCTGACTTGATAGAAAAATGGACTGCCCTTTTGAAGACACAATTACAATGTCAATTAAGTGATAGCAGCCTGGAGGGCTGGGGCAGGGAGAGAGAGAAGGGGACATATGCTTTGATTCAGCATCCAATATAAGATATGGATTCTCTCCAAAACAAGGATTCATGGGTCCAAGAACAAGGGCAGAAAGGGGGAGTAGTTCCTCCCATTGTCACCCTAGTGACCCACTAGGAAAAGTTTTGCTTTCTGTTCCCTCCACATTAAGTTCTTCTGGCTTAGAAGATTTGGTTGCAGAGGGGGAAACACTCCTACCAGAAGACACAACAAACATTCCAATGAATTGGAAGCTCAGACTTCCCCTTGACCACGTTGGGCTTCTGGTGCCCTTAAGCTAAGAGGCTAAGAGAAAGGAATAAGAGTGTTAGGAGGGGAGATTGAGCCAGATGCCAAAGGGAAAATTGGATTGCTACTCTACAGTGAAAGTAAGAAAGATTATGTCTGGAGTACAAGAGATCTTTTAGGCTCTAAAGGTTCTCCACCTATGGATCATGACCCATTTGGGTGTCACATGTCAGATATTTACATTACAATTCATAATAGTAGCAAAATTACAGTCATGAAGTAACAGTGAAATAATTTTATGGTTAGGGTCACCACAACATGAGGAACTGTATTAAAGGGTCGCAGGATTAGGAAGTTTGAGAACCACTGCTTAAGGGCATCTCTTGGTGCTACCATGTCCTGTGATTAAAGTCAGTGGGAAACTACGAGCTAATCCAGGCTGGGTGACAAAGGGCACAAACCCTTCAGGAGTGAAGGTGTGGGTCTCACCTCCAAGAAAAGAGCCAAGACCTGCTGAAGTGCTTGCTGGTGGTAGAGAAATTACAAAATGCGTAGTCGAGGAAGGAAGTTATAAATACCAGCTAAGGCCCCATGACCAGGTACAGAAATGAGGATTATAATTGACATGAGTGTTTCTGTTAAGAATGTACAAATATTTGCTTTTTCATTCCTCAATTTCTTTATTATGTAATGTAACATCAGTTAAGAGAATATCAGTGATTATCATATTTAAGTGTGCAATATTAAAAGAATGTACCTCAAGGGACATTTTTGCCTATTCTAAAATTATAATGCATTTTTTAGTTGTATGGGGATGTTTATATCATATTAGACATAATTATGTTCTGCTTATTGTTTTTATTTGGAAATTAAACATGATTTAAGGAGATGTGATTGTATGACAAACTGACAAGGGATGGACTTGAATGTATTCTGGGTTGTCAACTTGACTACATCTGGAATTAACTAAAACCCAACGGACTGGGAACAGTTGTAAGGGATTTTTCTTAATTAAATCATTTGAAGTAGCAAAACCCACTTTTAATCTGAATCTTTTGAGGTAGGAAGATATACCTTTAATCTGAGCCACACCTCCTCCTTGTAGCCTATATAAAGGACATGGAAAAAGGAAGCTTGCTGTCTTTGCCTACTTGCTATTTCTCTCACTGGCAAGTCCATTCCTTCACTGGCATTAGAGCCTACTTATTTGAGATTCCATTGTATAATGAAGACAGTTAAGACTTCCAACCTTGTGGAATGAGCAACTACTGAATTCTTGGATCTTCTCTTGGTAGACAGCCATTGTTGGACTAGCTGGACCACAGCCTGTAAGTCATTCTGATAAGCCCCCTTTAAACATATAGCTTCTGTTCTTCTAGATAACCCTGGCTAATATAGGCATATCGGATGTTGATGGTGATCCTGCTCCTTGGGCTTCCATAAGCATTATTTTGGTTCTCTTTAGCACTGGAGTTGGTATGTGTCCCTTCTTAAAATCCTTCACAATGTCTGTTTAATAGCTACATATGGCTATGCAAAGACTGCCCTACAGGATGAGCCTTAAGGCAATCAACTAAATGACTTGGGATTGGGGTGAAAGTTCAGACATGGTGTGCCTGTTTGTTGCTGGGTGTTCTTTTCCCATCACATTTAAAGATTTATTTTATTTTATGTGTATGTGAGTGTTCCTGAATGTATGTTTATGTAACATGTACATGTGGGTGCCTATAGTGACCAGGGAACTCTTAACTCTTAAGTTAAGATGCTCTTAACTATGACCATCTCTCCCACGTCTTCTTTGTAAAAGCATGAACCCATCCATGAAGCTCGATAACAGGTACACACACACACACACACACACACACACACACACACACCAAGTCATTCTTTTACGACAGCTTTCCACATCCAAGACAGAGATTCAACATAACTGCTGAGAAAATTGTCACATTTGCTAAGAGACATGGCTGAAGACAAAACAGACAAGTGCCTTAAAAATCTGTTAGTGCAGAATGACCAGCAAACCTCACCATGTTAATCGGTTTGCCTGTGCTCCAAAAGTTACCCTCCCATGAGGTGTTCCAAAAACTGAGTGGGAAGGAAGTGAATATATCAATTCTATGACTGTAAGTTTCTGTTGCTACCATGAGTAAACATGGGGTAGAAGCAAGATAATCCTATCACTTCTTTCTTTAGCTACATGGAATATTAAAAAAAAATACAGAACAATGATTCCATAAAATATTCTTGTACACATATCTCTGCAGCTTCTATTATTTTGGCAATGTCCTCAATGTAAAAAGTAGGCAAGTTTGGTTTGGTTTGGTTTTTTATTTTCACTCATCAGTACAGATGCTGAGCCTATACACAGACTTTAAATATTCTTTATTGAGATCATTTGTCCTGTAATCAGAGTGCCGGGGTTTAAACTCTGCTTCTCCTGGCTTTCGGCAAATTGCTTTCTTCTATGAGCCTCATATTTCCCTTACAGGACCCCACACCCCCTCATTTCTTGGGGAAGCATCTAAGTTAAAATACACACAGCTCTTAATATAGCATCTAGCACACAGACTAGACTGACATGATCCTTGTTATTATTGTTGCTATTCATGTTGTCAGTGATTATGACCACCACCATTACCATTGACAAAGCACCAAATATTTATTAAAGAAACAGAGATGCTGAGACAATTGGAAGCAGAAATTTGAAGGAATTCAGCTCTCCATAGGCAAGAAGCAGGTTGATGTACCTGCCAAACACATATCAGGCAATGCACTCCACTCTTTATTCAACAAAAGGACTCTTGAAACTTATGATCAAATGCCTTGGATGAGTATATTTGAAATGGTCATTGCATAACTCTGCTAAGGCTAAACTGGGATAAATTATTAGCATGGCCCGTAGCTGTGCTTCATTGTGCAATCAAGAGATGCTGTATGGTTTTACTTTTCATAGGAAAAAAAAAATCAAAAACTAGAACCAGAAAACATTTGGAATTTTTTTTAGTCCATGGCCAGATCTTACAACATCAGTGATTTAAACCAGGCATTGAATATGAACTCAACTAGGCCTCTAATATTTCTGCCTTGCTCGGTTCCAGCAAACAATGCAGCCCTGGCTGGTGTTGAAAGTGTGCAGCATGCGAGGGCTAAAGGGCCAGCTAGACAACTGGAATCTCACTTTCACAGAGCTGCTCTGGCCTCCCGAATGCTGGAATAACTTAGTGCTCCAGTCCTCTGCACCATAAGTAAAAAAATAAGAATATTAAATTTAATAAGCTCAGAGAGTAAAATCAAAGCCACATTTCCTACCAAAGAAACCAACTCACAATGATGCGAAGCAGAGAGAAATGTAGATTCACCCTGGTTTAAATTTCCAAGAAAATGATAGCAGAAGAAAGAATGGTGCATATAGCTAAAATACAGCATGTGTTGGGGTCTCCTTTTCAAAAGACTTGAAGTCCACATGGGTTTCCTAAACCCATCATGACCTATTTTCCTAAACAACTGCATTCTTGAAGCTCCACTTTCCCTGCAGAGGAAACTGCTCTTTCAGGGCTCCTCTGCTGCCCTGCTAATCAGTCATTAAGTGATGCAGTACAGTTACAAACAAGTACCTGAAAAGAATGGGATCAAGGCAGTGCACAGAACTGTCCCGGCAATCTGAATGCAGGTGTGGGAGACACAAACCAGGTGGCTAAAAGGCTTCTTTGTTTGAGGCTGTCAGTAGGAGGACCTGATTAATCTCATGCCCCATCCCTAAACTCCCTTTTAACTATGTCAAGACATCTCCTCACATCAGGAAGTCTACAATGACATGGCTATGTGCTAAGCTCAGTTAATGTGGTCCGAGGTTTAAACACTTCAGGTTGAAAGTGGATAATTGGTGGTAGTGGATTTTAAAAGCTCACACAGGTGCCTTTGAAAAGAGGTCAAAAGTCAAGTGCATCTCTCCTGAGAGCACTGGTGAGCCCTTCCTAAGGAGATCAAAATTCTTTTACGTAAAGCCCCAGGGTCTTGTAAGCACTGTTATTAATTTAGTTCTGTATGTTCCAAATAAGGGGGAAATGATGCCACATGTGTGTATTACCAGTAACCTGGGCATATTTGTTCCAGAGAGGGAGATGTTAGATAGATTTTCACCTAGCAATTCTGGATTGCTAATGAAGTAATCCACTTTCTACCAGGCCCGAACTGGGGGGTTCAGGTCGGGGTAATGAACCTTGAACACAGTGGAACGCCTGAGGGGAAGGAGCCTAGATGCAGGAATGTGTTGTCAGAGAGCTACCCTGTGGGTGGAGCAAGGCTGTGAAGCTTTAGCAATCACACAGAAGACAGCCATCAATGCGCAGTTGGGCCTCCAAACGTGCTATCTGCTTCATAATGCCTTTTAGGAGCAGAAATTAGAAGCTTCCACCGTCAAAACAAGTGTGTGATATTTTTACAAAGCAGCCAAACAGCCCAACTGTTAACTTCAAGATTCACTTGAAGAGTTTACAAGTGTACCTCAGAGGCCTCCAAGGCCACCTTAACTCCTTATCCCCTCTGTCTGTTAAAAGATAATTGCCTTTGATGTGCCTCTTACTCTCTTATTCTTAAAATGTGTTATTAAAACAGAAGCATACGATTTTGGAAGTCTACATTTTGACACATTTCTAAAACAAAACTAAACATTTGCACATTTTTATGCTTGCTTACGAAATTTTTCATTAGCATACCAATCAATGACTTTCTAAACAGCGTATGCTCATTAGGATGGCTGTCACAGTCACACAGACGAGGACACAAGGTGAGCGCTGGCAAGGACTGAGGAACCGGGAATTCTGTTGCAGTACTAGCTGGAATTTTAAAAGATAGTTCAGTCACTAGGGGCAACAACACAGTCAGGATCCAAAGTGCTGAAGCCAGGGAGGGGCAGGTGTCTCCACACCCACAGCCATGACAGCGCTGTTTGCAACAGCTGAAGGTAAGAGTCCAGTGCACGTACGGAAGGTTAAAAAATGCAGCACATATTATAGGATATCATAAACTACACCTATTATAAACAATGGTATGTATGGGAGGAAATTCTGACATGCTTGGAAGCAACAAATGAAACAAGTTAGTCACTGAAAGACAAACACGGTGTGATCCCATTTCTATGAGATGTCCAGAATCGTAGAATTCACAGAGAAGACTGTCTATGAGGGCGGTTGTCAGGAACTGTGTGGAAAGGAGAAGGTAGACTTACTGTGTAACCATTTTGGAGACAGTCATGTTGTTGTGCAGCATTGTGAACGTATTTACTGGCACTGAGTGTGTACTTTAAAGTTATTGAAACAGTGCATTTTACATTGTGTGTGCTTTCCCACAATACCTTTCAGCTAAAACTCCCTCACACCGACACCAGTGCACCCTGGGCTGAGGTCTGGATTAGACGTGCTTGCCTGATGGGCTGCGCTTAAGTTTGATGCGCCACTTCTAATGGAAAGAAAATGTTTCTTTCAAGATTGCAGGGCTCCAACTGGCTTGAGTAAACAGATAAAAACAGGGTGTAGCTGACATTTTCAAATCAGTACACAAATTCTTGGACCCATACTCTCTACATTTATAATTAGGAAAGAATGTTTGTCACTAAATTTTTTAATGAAAATCACAGATTTGTCACAGTCGTTTGCCACAAAATCATGGTTTCACTTAAGAAATGGGGAAAGGAGGGAAAAATCTTTCAGATGTAATGCTTTAATTCCAATTTAATGTGGAGCACACATGGTCATAGCATGTCGCCTAGCATAGTTAATACAGAAAAAGTAACACAACTGTGGCTTAACTGCTGTTAAATTACATGTGCTAATTACAGACAAGAAAGGCTTGCCACGGCCTGCTAGGTGAACGTCCAGTTTGCACTCAGCACTAGAGACATGGCGCTCAGAGCTACATGGCCATCTCAGCACGCACATGACTCGAATCCCAGTACCTTCAGCCCGTGTTAACACGGGCTGTCCAACGACCAGCCTGCAACATTTGCTCAGAAGACTTCAAAATCCCCTGACTTGCTAACAATAGTTTAAAGATTCGATGGTGTTTAAAGTCTAGAAAATGAATTTAGTCTCTACTCAAAAAGAGATTAGCCTTGGATTCCCTAAGGACGTCGGCGAGGAAGTCGCTTGTCCTCACACGTCACTCACTATCGGAGGATCACAGAGGTTCATTTGGCTGCACAGAATTCGCAACGGCCTCAGTCCAACCTCACCAACAGGAGACACTTACAGAATCTGATGCCCTCAACTCCTAAACAGTTAGTCAGTCTTCCTACCAGTAAAATCCCCATAACAAACAACTACGGCAACAAAGACAAAACCGGTAAGTCGAAAAGGGTGCAGAGGTGAGCCCAGAGAGCTTCCAGTGCCTTGCCTCACTTTTGAGCCTTCCAGTCAGTCTCAGGGCTGAAAAGTTCTTAAATAAAACCCCCACACACGCGCTCACAAACATGCACACACACATGCTCACAAACACACACGTTCATGAACATACACACATGTGCACACACGCACACAACTGTAGGATAATTTAAAAAAACACAGAGGTTGAGACTCTAAGCAGAACTACAGTCTCGCAAGTGAAAGTCCCAATCCTCATTTTAATATATAATTGGTTATAAGTTGCCAATTGCCAATCAAGATCCTAGCAAGCACCTCTTCTTTGTAATGCTGGTTGTGTTAAGACGCACCTGACTTTAAACTGCATGAAGTCAGAGCCCATTTCTCCCACATCCCAGTATAGGCTAGTTCATGTTCAACACTCAGCACAGGTTCTGGATGTATGAAGAACACCACCAAAAAAATTTTTTAAAAAATGGAGGAGGAGAGGAAAAAGAAAACAAGCCACACTGGGAGCAAACAGAATTTAATAAGCTGAGACCATTCCCTCTGCATAACTGAGGGCAGGTCCTTCACCCTTCAGAAGATTCCTCTGAAGTCCTTTCATTGTTCCTACTGTACTGCTGAAGAAAATGAGGCGAAACCAGATATGCAGTTTAGTACAAGAGGTCTGGATTGGACACAGCTTCTGAGAGCGTGCTCCTTTGCAACTCACACTAAAATAATAAATTAGGATCTGTGCCATAAATTGTCACAGAAACTGTAACTCTCCTTTCTCTAAATAGAAGCCCTGGATTTATAGCCCTTTCAAGGCAGGTCATTTCAGTCAGAGCTGCTCATTTATAAGCAGACAGTGACAGTGCTGGAAGAAACGGCCAAGCAGCATCTTGGCATGTCAACGGAAACAGGGCTCATTTTAAAGCTCATTGCCCAGGCTACTGGGACAGCTCAGTGAGCAAAGTCGTTGCCTGTGAGCATAAGGGCGTGAGCAAGGAAATGTGCTTTCATCCCAGCACTGGGGAGACTGCGACAGGAGTTCCTGGGCTCACGGGATCAGCAGTCTAGCCAAACTGAAAGTCCAGGCACAGTGAGAAATTCTATCACAAATAATAATAATAATAATAATAATAATAATAATAATAATAATAGTAATGCTGAGGCTGTTGGGGAAGACATTGAGATCAGCCTCAGGCCTCCATTCACACACACCTACACACACATTGCACACATGAACATGCACACAACAAATTTTAATTAAATTTAAATTTTAATATTAGGCAATAAGGCCATTAGTCCCATTCTTTGCATGTGTTTAGAACAGTGTATAAGTTTATTGAGAGCAGTAAGATAAAGTATGTAAGTAGAAATGCTGCAAAAGGTTCCCTTTGACATTCAAGTTATGGAAGCAGCCATGATTTCAGAAAGTTATTGCTTACGAGAGGTGAAATGTCAGTTGACATTATCCTTACATGCCACTGGAACTTAGGTCAATGTTTGCATAGAAATCTCTTCTGTAGGCAGCAGTTGCTATTGGAAGGTTGTATCTGTTCCCTACAGCACTAATCTGACATCATCAGGTGTGGTGGTGTGACTAGCAATGCCCCCCCAGACTCATGTGTTTGAATGATGGCCCATAGGGAGGAACACTATTAGGAGGTGTGGCCTTGTTGGAGGAAGTCTGCAACTGTGGGGGAGGCTTTGGGGTCTCAGAAGCTCAAGTTGTGCTCAGCACACAGGTGTCTTCTGCTGCTCCCAGCTCCTTCTCCAACATCATGTCTGCCTGTACTCTGTTCTGCTTCCCGCCATGATGATAATGGACTAAACCTCTAAAGCTATAAGCCAGCCCTAGTTCAATGTTGTCCTTTATAAGAGCTGTCATAGTCGTGGTGTCTCTTCACAGCAAGAGAGACCCTGACTAAGGTGTCAGGGTCATTAACCACTCCCTTGCACCATGATTACAGCTGTCTCCACCAGTCTTTCCCCCACTTTTTTCTCAACTTTTAAAATTTACCTTATCTGTATTAAAATATAATCGAAAGATAAGAATCCTATATACTTAAAAATTGTATGTATCAATATGTTTTCCATATGTCTATACTGTCAAGCTAAAGAACATGTCAATCATCTCATACTGTTGCTACCTTTGTGTGTGAAGTAAACACTAACACCAATTTCTTAATAAATAGACTTGTGCACCACTTACTTATCCTTCGTCTTAGTTGCTGTGCAGTGCATTAGACTTCAGAATCCATCGTCCTCTCAATAGTGTGACTCCTTTGACCAGCAGCCTCCTGCCCAGCCCCACCACTCCTCACAACCACTGCTCCAGTCTCAGTTGCTAGGAGTTCAGATAATAATGTGTAATGGAGATCATTACACTCAGATAATAATGTGTAATGGAGATCGTGCAAATTCTATTTCTGTTTCTTGTTTCTTTCACTTAGTAACATAGCTTTTGGGCTCACCCCTGATACAATTCTCAGGATTTCCTTCTCCAGGTTGAATGGTGTTCCATTGAATTCTCACCACATTGCTTTTATCCACCCACTGGCTGGCAGATGTTTAGGCCGTGTCTATATTTTGGCTATCATGAATAATGCTTCAAAGATAATAAGGGTGACAACATTTGTTGGTAATATCAATCTCAATTCCTTTTTCTCATATAGCCAGTCATGGGGTTGCTGGATCACATAGTAATTTCATTTGTTAATTCTGTGAAAACTCTCCAAACTATACTGCAAAATGCCTATGGCAACTTACAATCCCAGCAACAATATGTGAGGGTTTCCGTTCTCCACACCACTTGTACTTGGATAAAGGCTCTCATGTAGCTTAGGCTAGCCTTGAACTCACTGTGTATCCAAGGATGGCCTTGAGCTCTTGATCCTTCTGCCTCTAACTCCCCAGTGCTGGGTTTCATGGCATGCTGGAGAGTGAAGCCAGGGCCTCATGCATGCCAAGCAAGCCCTCCATCAACTGTACAACATGCCCTGCCCATTTGGGCATCTTCAAGTTGATGTGTAGTAGCTTATATTTCTCTTATGATTGGCGATGCTCTGCACTTTCTCATATACCTGTTTCCTGTTCATATGTCTTCTTGGGGAAAAGATCTGTTTGAGTTCTTTGCCCATATCTGAGTTGGTGGTTTCTATGTTGCTGTGGAGAGCGTATGAGTTCCTCATAGGCTTCGGCTCTCACGCCCTGTCACACTCGTGCTTTGCAGTGTTTGTTGTGCTTCGGGGGCGACCTTTTTACTTTGTGCACAGTCTCACTTGCCCGCCTTTGGTTTGAGAGCTCATGCTTTTGGAATCTAGTCATGAAACCATTTCTAACTTCAGTGGCAAGAAGTATTTCGCTTGTGTTTTCTGCTAGGATTTTTATAGTTTTCTTTTTTATTATATTTAGACACTAGCCTACCTGGGCTGACTGTGTGTTCATGTGGTGTCAAAGAAGTGTTCAGTTTCATTACTTTGCATCCATTTACTCAGCTTTTCAGCATCGTTTATTGAAGAGACTCTCCGTTTTCCTTACTGTGTGATTTTGACACTATGCTGAAGGTCAGCTAATTAGGTTTGTGCTCTTTATCCATTTGTCTGTATGTCTGGTTATGATGCCAGTACCACACCACTTGGGTTAAGGTAGCTTTGTACTGTACTTTGAAATCAAGTAATATGACACCACTAATATTTTTCTTTGTTAAATTATTTTGTTGGCTTGTAGTCCTTTTTGTCTCCATCTGAATTTTAAGAGAGCTTTCCTATTTTTCCATGAAAAAATGTTAGTAAACTTTTAACAAAAAAAAACGCATTAAGTATGTAGATCATTTGGAATGTAATGACTTTAACAATATTAATTCTTCCTACTCGTGAGCATGGAGTGTCTCTCTGCTTATGTCTTTAGTTCCTTGGGCACCATAGCTGGTAGGTAGGGTAGGTGATTGTCTCCTTCCTTTGTAAAATCATGTGGTACCTTCTACTGCAATGAAGGCTAGTCCTCATGGAGGAGACATCCATGTCAGGTCGCTCAGGCGCCTCTGAGCCCTGTTTCTGCAGTCCATGGTGTCTTTGGTATATGAACTTATCCTTCTACCTCTGTTGAATAACCAAAGACATCAGCAATAGGCTGTTTTGGGGCATCTCTTAGACAACTCTGGTCAACAACTCAAAAGAGGGCTCCTCGTGTCTGGTATTGATTTGGCTTTTTGTTAAGTGGTCTTCTGCTCTTGAAGGGAGCACTGGCAGGCCAGATGAGAAAAGTTCAGGTAAGTAGTTAATAAGTGTGGTTTCTTGTGGCTTCTCAGGCATCTTCATTGTTTTCCTCACCTCTGTCTCCTGCATTTGCCTCCCTCCCGCTTCCCAGTCCCCCATCAGATCACCTTTCCTGCTATTCCCCTCTCCCTCCCTCCCTCCTTCTTCAGTATTTACATACCTACCCCTCCCTTAGGAATACCCCTTCTCCCATTTCCCTGATCAAATCACTTATATGCTGCTATTCCCTTCTCTATTGCTTCCCACCACACCCCAAATCTGGGCAATGGTATTGTTTACTTTCCTGGTCTCTGCAGTCACTCCAGGCTATATACTCACATCTGAAGATTTGGATCTCAGGGCTTCCAAGAGAGAGGGTGTTACATTCATCCCTCTGGGTCTAGGTTATCTCACTCCGTACAATGTTTTCCAGTTCTATTCATTTGCCGGGCCAGACTTCGGAGGAGGACATGGGAAGTCTGGGTACGGAGTGGAAGAAGGATGTCACAAATGATTCTATCTAATTGTATTTTTGTATCCTGCAACCATACAGGTTTTTTTTTTTTTTTTATCCTGACAGTTGTTCTGTAACGTCCTTAGGAATTTCTGTGTATAAGACGACACCTTCCTTTAAAGGAGCAACTACACTTTTTTTTTTGTTTTCTGACTTAGATTTTGTTCTTTTCTTTCTTTTTCTTACCTGGTTGCTCTGGCAAAGAATTCTAGCACCTCCTGAGTTGAGGCTCAAGAGCAGCTACCCCGGTCCTTCTAATTTCCATGGAAAAGCTCCCAGCTTTTCGCCATCCGCATGTGCTGTCAGAATGTAGGCTTCTCAGCTGGGACTTTACTGTGTTTGAGTGTCTTCCCTCTATATCTAATTCACTGGGAACTTCCACAGTGGATATATATTGAATTTTCTCAGTTGCTGTTTGTGCATCTTTTGAGTCAGTCTTATGGTTTCTACCTTCTGCTCTGTTCGTATGGCCCATCGCATGTACTGATCTGCATGTATTGAATAACTGTTCTTACATCCTAGGAGCAAATCGCACTGGATCACGGTCCATGACGCTGTGAATGTGCTGTTGGAGTCCATTTGCTAGCATTGCACTGAGGGTCTTTTCTTCTGTGCTCACCGGGAACATCGGCCTGCAGTTTTCTGGGCAGGGTAGTGTTGGCCTCTTGAAATAAATTTAAAAGTATTTCCTACTCTTGAAATTTTTGAAAGAATTTGAGGTCTGCATGTTGTCATCAATTTAAATGACATGTTCTTCAGGGCCTGGGGAGATGGCATCCAGTAGACAACCCTGACAGCTTAGCTCAATACCTGGAAATCCGTGAACAGGAGGGCATCAGCTCCAGACATGTGTGCACCTGCTCCCACACATCATCTACACATGATAACAATAACAAATTAATTTAAAACACAAATGACATATTCTATATGCAAGCCAAGCCTTACCACTGCTTTCTAAACAAAGCAGATTGCTGAGAGACTGGATAGCACAGTATGGAAATGATTTCTGTTGAAATGACCTTTAGCATGTCAGCCAGTTTCCCATTTGCATTAGAGTTGGCTCACATGGAAACGAAGGTCATCTAAAGATCCTCATCTGTCACCACATGTCTTTGACTGATACTTGTGAAATTCACACATTAACCCTATTCGAATTTACTTTTTTCATGAATTAAATTTATCTGTCTATTTCTGTCCAGAATTTTGAGATAATTTTCTATTTTAATCTTGTTCTTAGGTTGGAATTCTACAATACAGAAATGAACTCTCGGGGAACATCTTTGCACAGATCCTTTCTAAGACCTCAGGAGGAGCCCTGAGAACTTTTGTCAACTTAGCTTAAGATATTTTAACTCCAATAAGTGCTTCAGTTTTCCACTCCTTCTTTTTATTTATTTATTTATTTATTTATTTATTTATTTATTTATTTATTTATTTATTTTTCCATACATTGTTTTGTTTTATTTTTTCCATTCAAGAACATAATTAAAGAAATAAAATTTTTTTTCCTTTCTTCCCCTTCTCCCGGTCCCCTCCCACTACCCCCCCACCCCTCCTCCCTCCCCCTTCTTCCTTGAAAGAGGGC